>CM050518.1:89001171-89241171 GCA_027563665.1 Antrozous pallidus | reverse complement strand
GGTCCTGGCTGAGGGGCGCTGGCTCGCTGAGGAGCGGGAGGCAGGTGTGGGCTGAGCAGGGGTAAGCGCATTTGCAGCCTGCACTTCTGAAACAGGTGTGAGCAGTGGAGGCGACGGGAAGGCTGGTTTCCTACACGGTCTTCCTGCCAAGGAGAGGCCCCAGCATGCCTTTCCTCCCGCCTGCTGCTTCCGACCTCCTGCTCCTGCCCCTTAAGATGCCATCTTCCTGTCTCAGGAAAGCAAGGGAGAGAACGCGACTGACAAGCTGACAGCGCTATGAATGGTGTGTCCTGGGACTGAGGCAAAGGGAGGGGGAGAGGGAGTCAGGCTCAGGCTGTGAAAACCTGGGCAAGTGGCTCAGTCTCTCTCTCTCTCTCTCTCTCTCTCTCTCTCTCTCTCTCTCTCTCTCTCGCTCTTTATAAAAATATATTTTATTGATTTTTTTCCTAGAGGAAGGGAAAGAGGGATAGAGAATTAGAAACACTGATGAGAGAGAAACATCGATCAGCTGCCTCCTGCACACCCCTCACTGGGGATGTGCCCGCAACCAAGGTACATGCCCTTGACCAGAATCAAACCTGGGACCCTTGAGTCCGCGGGCTGACGCTCTATCCACTGAGCCAAACCGGTTAGGGCTCTCTCTCTCCTTTGTTTTTCTGTGTGTTAAATAGAAGCAGTCGGATTTACCCGAATCCTGTTGGGAATGAGGATGAAAGGGAAATAGTGGTAGGAAGGGAACTGGAAGAGGGAGGGTTCCTGGCCCCACATGAGGTTTGGTCTTTGGTGTGCGTTCCACCCATTGCTGACACGGGGACCGGATCCGAATATAGAATTGAGATTTTTGTGTCATAAACCTTGAGCCATAGAAATGCTCATGAGTCCTCGAGACAGAGGGTTAGCGTCAGAGGTCATGTGCTTCACCTTGTTGCAGAGCCAGTCTCTGTTGAGGCTGCTTCGATGCGTTAGCTTTCCGGTAGCCCCTCGAGTTCTGCTCGAGATTGGGGTGTGGGAAGGGAGGGGCATCCACGGAGCAGAGGCCCGGGCCTGGTGGAGCTGGGAGGGAGCTTACCCAGAGGACTGTTCCGAGCACCGCCCTGAGCTGGCGGGGGGCGGGGGCGACAGGAGCCGGTCCGGGAGAGCGCCGGAGGTTAGGGGCTAGATCGGAGCTTCCTAATCGCGATGCTGTTAGGAGAGGAGAGGTCATCTCTGTCCTGAGATGGAGGATAATAAAAGTAGCACCCGACGTGAAGCACAGTGATAAGAACAGTAAGTCATGCTTAGAAACATAAAATATCAATTGATGCCCAAGTCCCAGTTTACTTTAGAATAGAGTAACTTTCTTTTTTGAAAAAATATTTTTAATTGTTTTTAAATTGAATTAATTAATTAATTAATTAATTAATTTTTACAGAGAGGAAGGGAGAGGGGCAGAAAGTTAGGAAGGTCAGCTGCCTCCTGCACACCTCCCACTGAGTGCTCCAGCTTATGGCTGTGACGAAGAAAGCTGCTATAAACATTTGCGTGCGGGTTTGGGGTGGGCGTTGCGTTTTCATTTCTGAGGGTCCCGGAAGTGCAGATGCTGGGTTTTATGGTGGTTCATGGTTCTTTTTTTTTTTTTTTAAGAAACTGCCAAACGTCTGAGTGATCCAGTTTTTCCACATCCTCATCAGCATTTTGTGCTGTCATTATCTTTTAAAATAAGCTTTTAATTTTAGAAGTCTTCTGTTTGCAGTTTTCTGTAAATCTGTTACAGAGAGTTGCCATCTACCCCATGCCCAGTTGTCCCTGTGCGTGTCACAGTAACATGCTACAACAAGTGAGCTAATGGGAACACTGTTACTGGGGCATATACTGGATTCATGCCTTTCGTGTTTACCCAGTGTGTGTGTGGGGGGGGGAAGACTGGGATAGCGAGGAGCAGGGGGTCGGGAAGGTCCCCGTTATGTCCGGACTGCAGGGGACGGAGGCGCAGACGGGATCCTCAGTGGGGGCAGCTGTTCCCTTCCGGCTGAGAGACGAAGGAAGCTGACCTGTCCAAGGAGGAGGCAGCACATGTTCCAAATTTCCAGATGGCCGAAACCGGTGTGGCTCAGTGGACAGAGCGTCAGCCTGCGGATTGAGGGGTCCCGGGTTCGATTCCGGTCAAGGGCTTGTACCTTGGTCACCGGCACATCCCCAGTGGGGCATGTGCAGGAGGCAGCTGGTCGATGTTTCTCTCTCATCGATGTGTCCCTCTCCCTTCCTCTCTGTAAAAATCAATACAATATATTAAAAAATAAATAAAATGCCCGGTGTTAGGACTGGCCTTCTTTCTCGAGGCTTCTGGGCCCAGCAGGCCTCGAAAGGACCTGTCATTCACCTTGTCGCCAGGTTTCCCACTTTTTTTCCTTCTCTGCCATGAAGTTGGACGAGAAGGGGTGCAGGCCCGTCTGCGTGCTTGGGCACCAGGCGAGAGGGGGGAGGCCCAGGCGAGAGGGGTCTCTGCCTCAGACGCTGTCAGGGGCGGAAATGCAGCCTTCCCAGCTGGGTCTGTGCCTTAGGGTTAGGTCTGAATTAGCAACCCACCAGGGAAGAGCGGAATGATTTAGTCACCAAAAGGCCAGCCCAGGCCCCATGTGGTGCCTCTGTTAAGTGCAATGTAAACACGGGGAGCCTGGCCCTATGGGAAATGTACAGCTTTCTCTGATGGCTGTTTCATTTCCGAGCTGTTGGTTTCGGGGAGCCGAGCCCTTGGGCAGGAGTGGTCTTTATGCCGAGCACTTGGGCTTCTGCAGAGGATGGCCGTTTGCTGCGCGGGGCCAGATGGCAGGTAGCCCGGCTTTGTTTGTTTGGGAGGCTTGACGGTCACAGGCAGACCTTGGAGACGCGGAGTGCAGGTCCAGGCCACCACGTATGACGAGTCACACTGTTTTGGTTTTTCAGTGCATACAAAAGTCATGTCTGTACCGTTATGTCTAAACAATAACAATGCATATACCTTGTTCTTGCTAAAATACTTTATTGCTAAAATATGCTAACCAGCCCTAACTGGTTTGGCTCAGTGAATAGAGTGTCGGCCTGGAGACTGAAGGGTCCCAGGTTTGATTCCGGTCAAGGGCATGTACCTTGGTTATGGGCACATCCCCAGTGGGGGGTATGCAGGAGGCAGCTGATCGATGTTTCTCTCTCATCGATGTTTCTAACTCTATCGCTCTCCCTTCCTCTCTGTAAAAAATCAATAAGATATATTTTCAAAAATTATTAAAAAGATAAGGTAATGGTTTTTGAAATTTCAAATTGAGGGATCACATAAGGAGACAGAAGTAGAGGGAACCTTGGGCAATACACAGTGAGGGTTTTCCTAAGGAAAAATGGAAATTCTTTGGTCTTTGTTCCGGAGGTGGGGTGGGGGGGGGTGGGGGAGTGGGCTTGCCAGGTTGCAGCCTTGGGGAGAGTGTGCCTGGGGGGATTCAGTTAGTGCTGTAGGTCTTTAATCTCCTTTCCAGGGAACGGAACTTTAAAACGTTCTTGGCATCTTTTACATTCACTTAAAAGATTGAAACCATTGATTCCATGTATGCATTCAAGACTCCAGCTCTTTCCAAATGGAATAAAAATTGATACCCAAGGTTGTGACCTTCATAAAGTAAAATGCTGTGTACTTGTGCTTGGTTTCACCGAAGATGGAAATGTAGCCGGTCATAGCTGGGGGGAAAGCTTTAGTCCCACCCCCACCCCCCCAAACCCAAAGCCATGCATTAGTCCCTGTCAGTGGTGTTTTATACAAGACCTTTGACTCAGCCTGATCTCCTGGTGAGGAATCTTATGAAATCAAGATTCATAACCACGATTGGCCCTGTTCGGATGTCTCAGTTGGTTGAGTGTTGTCCTGGACACCCCGAGGTTGTGGGTTTGATTCCTGGGGAGGGAACATACCTAGGCTGTGTACAGGAGGCAGCTGATGGAAGTTTCTCTCCACCTCCCTCTCTCCCTTCCTTTCTTTTTAAAAATCAGTAGAAGCAAAGCAAACAAACACACACATTTCCTCTGGTGAGGAATAAAAAGGAAAGACAACATACTTGTGAGCTTGTACGTGGTTTCTCTTGGTGGGTGGGGTGGGAAGTGGAGGTGAGGAGGGAAATTCTGTCTGTTTTGTGGACAAGTATAAAATTGTTTTATTTTTGGCTATGAGCTTATACCTGTTAAAGTGCTGATAAGTTAGAGAAGACGTTTCAAGGACAGCCTGTCACCAAGACGCACCAGGTTAGTGTGTTTATAACTCGGGCTCCTGCACTAATTAATGTTCAGGGTCATAGAATACTTAAGGTTTCAGATGGACTTTGGGGACAAGGTGAGGCGGACGCAGTGACCTTGGTAGGTGTGTAACGGCTGCGATCACTCACTGGTCAGGTGAACCCACCCTCAGGGGCCCCTCAGAATGTGTGGCCGGCGCGTCCTAAGGCCAGTGTGTGTGTGCAGGAAGATAGCAGTGGCATGCTCCCTGATACGTGGCGTGAGGTATGACAGCGCCTCTGGAACCGAGAAAAAACAGGGACACGTTGTCTGAGCTGAACCAGCACTTTGGGAGCGAATGTTGATGCGCCATCGAACCTTGGGTGTGGGAGAGCCATCGACCAGCCTGGAGGCTTGAGGGACCCGTCTCATTCCTTCCGTCAAGCTGTCTTGTGCTCTGAGTGAACAGATCCCCAGGAAGCGGAATCTGGCCGGCCTGGTTTCCAAGCAGGTTATTCTAAACATCATCCGGTAACTGCATCTCTCTCCTGAGCTGGCCACCAGTTCACTCACCAGCACATTCTTAGGGGTGCGATCCTCGGCAGCCCCCCACCAGCCCCTGGTTCACAGGGGTCCCCCTGCACACCGGGGACAGGAGGAAACCTGCCAGGTACGTCCCCCTGGGTGCAGGGTGGGGCCTCCACGAAGCATCGGCAGCTCAGGATGCTGGTCAACACAGAGCTGACGCCAAGCTCAGCATTTCTTCACCCTCAGGTGTAGAGGGCCCCCTGGGAAGGCACATGGGCATTTCATTAATTATTGTCAGCTGAACTCAAGGCGTCAGGCAGAGCCACGCCCTGGGAACACGCTTCACCAAGAAGGCTGACGTGTTATCAGTTTGGCCTTCACCTTTGCCCAGGTGCCCGTAGTGGGACTTTGACCTGTAAATCCAGTCAAGCACCAGGAATGCTCGGGCCTACTCAAGAATGCAAATAATCTCCTTTGATCCTAACTTTTGGTATAACTTCCTGGTATTTTGGGGATCTAAATAAACTTGCTGCATGGGCTCTGGGTCCCTGTCTCTCCATCAGAGAGAACAGAGGTTCCATCCAGCCCCAGCTTTGCTTCCATCTCTGCGTCTTCTTCTATTATTTCTTTACTAGGGCCCCGGTGCATGAAATTCGTGCACTGGGCGTGAGTGGTCCCTCAACCCAACCTGCCCCCTCTCACATACTGGGAGCCCTCAGGGGATGTCCAACTGATGGCTCACCCCAGCCTGCCCAAGGCTCGGCTTTACGCCTTGGGCACCCAGCTATCACCCTGCTCTGCTCAGCCCTAGCTGCCTGCGACCACCCGGCCCCGGGGGGCTGGGCACTTGCCACTACTTCCACTCACAGTGCCCATGGCTGGGCGCTTGCCACCACCGCTGTTTCATCTCCACCCTGGGGGCCCCCAGCGCTCCTGATTGGCTGGTAGCATAGCCAATCAGGAGCGAAGGTACGGTCAAATTTGCATGTTTCTCTTTTATTACATAGGATTTCTCAATCCCCAGCCGCCTCCATTCAGAACTGGTTCATCTCTCTTTCCGTGCTGGACGCGGAAAAGGGAGTCCCGCCATGTTTGGCCCCCACACTCAGTGGCCTCTCACGGCTGGGGGGGGGTGAGTGGTGGTAGACGTGACCGTCGTGCCGTGGCCAGACTGGGAGTTTGTGCCGTATTGTATTTGCCGAGAACGCCGCCTGTCGTTAGGTGTACCTGCAGGAGGCGCGTTGGAGACCTCACACGGAGGAACCGTTGACATGAGACCGAGCCAGCTACTGAGGGAAGATCACTCACGTACAAAGAACAGCACAGACGCTGCTCAGGGTCCGAGTGGGGCCTCGCCAGACAGCCTAACTAACCCACAGGTGGGGTGGCCAGCTTCTGCGCCCGGGTCCTGCTTGAGGGTCTCCCGTCACCGAAAACCTCTTGCGGTTTCAGGCAGACGGGACACCCTGAATTTCCTTGAATTTTCCTTTGGAATGTTCTGTCTCCGGTAGCTTGACCTATTGTGTGCGGCTGTTTTGGTTAAAAGTAAGATTCTGCTTCTACCTGCACGACCACCATATGAAATCCACCGGTTTGGACAGGGAAGGGGTGTTGGGGGTCATCGGACCTGTCTGCCGGGATCTCAGAGCGAGCTGGAACTGACATCACCGTTTGTCACCGATGTGTCTGTCGCTCAGCGTCGAGGCGGGGTGGCGCCGGCTCGGGGGTCCCCGCGTCCCCCGCGGCGTGGACAGTCCTGGTTTGTGAGAGGCACCTGCTCTCTGCTGCGCGAAGCTCTGTCGTGTTTTGAGTTTCCTGGGTTTTTGTGGGCTTTGTTTCTGCCCAGCCAGCTTTCAGCAGGAGCTGCTGACCAGCTCGGGGGCTGCTCTGTCAGGAAAGGCGCTCCCAGGCCTCTCAGAAACGCGGTGTGCCAAGTTTCCCACAGGATCCGGCACCGGGCGGCTGGCGATGCCCGAAGGCGGTGAAACGGGAGAATGGAGATTGCGTGCCCCGGGAGAGTTCTGCCCGTTTCTGCCTGAGCGCGGCCAGGGGCTCCCCGTCTGCCTTCACGTGACAAGCTGGAGTCCCCGGGGCTGGGCTGAGAAGGTGGCGGCGGGGAAAACCAGGCCATGAATGGGGCCCCTGTCTCCAGGCTCCGGGGGCGGGGGTGCCCTGAGAGTGGGGCCAGGCTCTGCTGCCATGAGCTCCGCGTCCCCATGGACCCGTCTGACCGGGCCTGTTCCTCGTCGGGAGGGCCGGGGGATTCCCGGAGAGGGTGAAGCAGGGAGAAGGGGGTGAGCAGCCCTGGGCTGGGTTGGACTCGCGTTCCCTGGAGGTCTGTGTGCGCGAGGCCTCCCGTCCTCTGTGTCTGGAAAGCCGACAGCCTCAGGGGCACTTCGTTTCGGAAGATCTGCGGGGCCACTGTGTCCCCGAAGCCGGCTTGTCATTAGCTCCGGTGCACGAACAAACATCGCTGAAGCGGAAGACACGGGGGCCGCGCCGGGCACTCTGCTCGCCCACGGGTGCAGCTCCTGGGCCTGGGCCGCGGGGAGGCGGCTGCCCTCGGGCCGGAGCGGGCCGTGGGCTCAGGGAGAAGCTGCACAACCGCAGGGGCCTGCCCACCACGTGGGGATGGGGGGGTGGCAACCCCGAGAGAAGACCGTGGACACTTCCCAGTCTGATCTGATGTGCTAGGGCAGTGGTCAGCAAACTGGGGCTCGAGAGCCACATGCGGCTCTTAGGTCCCTTGAGTGTGGCTCTTCCACAGAATACCACGGCCTGGATGAGTCTCTTTTGACGAGGTGGTGTTAGAAGTTTAAAAAATTGGCTCTCAGAAGAAATTTCAGTTGTTGTCCTGTTAATATTTGGCTCTGCGGACTGATGGGTTTGCCGATCACTGAGCTACAGAGTCAGCCCAAGAGGGGACGTGCTTAAGGAGGTCGTGCAACGTGGTCGGGGGTTCCGGGGTCCCCAGTTGCTTTAGAAAATGGCTCAGATCTCGGGGTCCAGCGGCTGCGGCTGGGCAGGGGGGCAGCCGGACAGAGGATTCGCGCTTGGCCGGCAAAGCGCGCTTGGGGGAGGCCGGCTCCGGCCCGGCAGATCCGAATGGCCTCCCAGAGGGATGAGCCACACGGTAGACCTTCTCCCGGGCCGTAATTTGCGGTGTCAAAGCTGGGCCCAGGGAGCCTAGAGCCAGCCGAGAGGACGTCTCTGCCCTCGGCTAGCTCTTGGCAGGAGCTCGCTCGGGGACAGGAAGGTGAGGGACTGCTCGGAGGATTATTTGCCTCTCGCTGCTGCTGTTAGAGGGTGTTAGCACGCAGAGGAAAATTCTAGAACCCGGTTTCAGAGAAAGCCTGTGGGCCACGCAGAGCGGTTTTAGAAATGGCCCTTTGCCTGCGAGATGGCAGCCCAGAGCAGTCAGCAAGGTGGGGCAGCCCCTCGGCCAGCCGGCAGACTGGCCAGCGCCTCTGCGTGGCATGCTGGCTGCATTCATCATTCATGCAGCCATTTCCATAAACCAAAAAAAAAAAAGATGCCAAACCAGTTTAGCAAAAACCCGCTGGGTGTAGGCAAATGCAGTTCGCTTCTTCCTCTTCCCTGTTGCCTCTGCTCTGACAAAGGAAACAGACTGAAAGTTAATGGGAGAACTGGGCAGAGCCGCTCCCTGGGGCTGACCGGTTACCCTGGGAGACGAAGGTCGCTCCTCCGCGTGCAGGTAACTCGCTGGGAGCAGGGATGGGCGCACACGCCTTAGGAAGATCTGACCCAACACATCGAGGGCGAGGGGAGAGAAATCTTTTTAAAAAATATATATTTTATTGATTTTTTTACAGAGAGGAGGGGAGAGAGAGAGAGTGAGAAACATCAACCAGCTGCTTCCTGCACGCCCCCCACTGGGGATGTGCCCGCAACTGGAATCGAACCTGGGACGCTCTACCCACTGAGCCACACCGGTCAGGGCAGGGAGAGAAATCTTGATCGGGGGTCGCCATGATAGGAGCTGGTGAACATACGCGCTGGCAGGTCTTTCAAATCTGGCCCTCACAGGGGTCATAGTGAGGAGATACTGGCACGAGCGCCGGTTGAAGGTTGCTCACCCGCGCGGTGGAGAGCTGTGTGTTAGACAAAGGCGGAACACAGCGGGAGCGGGAACCGAGTTCACCTCCCACACGACCTGGGGCTGGTGGTTTCTGCCATGACTACGTCCCACCTGGAGCCACTGCAGCTACTGCTTAGGCAGCATTTCCCAGAAACTTTATATAGACAAACACATATAAATTTGGAAACAGGCTTTTAAAAAATATATATTTTATTGATTTTTTTTTTTTTTTTTACAGAGAGGCAGGGAGAGGGAGAGAGAGTTAGAAACATCGATCAGCTGCCTCCTGCACATACCTGGGCATGTGCCCGCAGCCAAGATACATGCCCCTGACCTGAATTGAACCCGGGACCCTTCAATCCGTTGGCCGATGCTCTATCCACTGGGCCAAACCGGTTAGGGCTGGAAACAAGGTTTTTTAAAAAAAATATATACAATTTTCAGGTTAGTCTGTGAGTTCAAGCCCCTAGAAGAAGAGCTGCCCCTGGGTGAGGGCCTGTGTCACTCTGCCCTGGCTCCTTCTTGTTGGGTCGAGGCAAAGCCTTTAAGCCTAAGCCTGCAGCCGAGGCCGGGTCAGCGCCCCGAGGTGAGCTGCCTGGGCCAGGTGAGGCCCACCTGGTTCTACAGGGGCGCCCGCCCCTCCCGGCGTCACGCCCGCCCCTCCCGGCCTCACGCCCGGCTCCCTCAGCCCCGGTGTTGGGAAAGCCTCTGACTCCTGTCCCTCCCCCTTGGTGGGGCCTGGCCCGGGAGAAGGACTTGCTGGACAAGCTCATGAGTGATGACTGCATTTTCACGCTTGAGCATGTGGTTTTAAAGGCCCGCATGGCGCTTCCCGGTAACAGGTGACAGATGTGAGCTCAGAGGCGTGTTTCTGTAGGCTAGAAACACGGTGCCGAAATCCTGGGGACCTGCCCCAGCTCTTTGGGCTCCAAGGTGACCTTACCACCTAAACCGGTGGTTCTCAGCCTCCCCAACGCCGTGACCCTTCACTACAGTTCCTCACGGTGTGGTGACCCCAACCATAAAATGATTGTCGTTGCCACTTCATCACTGTAATTTTGCTGCTGTTAATGAATCGTCATGTAGATATCTGTGTCTTCTGATGGTCTGAGCCTCTACAGCAGCGCTTCTCAACCTGTGGGCCGCGACCGCTAGCAGGGTCGCCTAAGACCAGATTCTTGACCTCAGTATTGTGTCATCATAGGTTGCCAGGTGTTTCTTCTGCCTGGTGTTTTTGCTAAGCTTTAAGCAACTTCAGAGAATTGATAAGATCTTGTAAAAATTCAGACAATATAGAGATCTCTAGAATAGACGTGAAAGTGATTTCCTTATCCCTTCTTTCTTTTCTTTCACTTTTGTTTACATACTAGTAGCCCTGCACCTGAGTTCGTGTGCGCTGCCCTGTCCAGTCCTGTAGCTCTCCCCCGCCCTCTCATACTTGCTGCCCTGTCCCGTCCTGTATGTGCAGTAGGTTGCTGCTACCCTCCTGTAGCTCCCCCTCCCCCCCGCCCTCTCATACTGCTGCCCTGGTCCCGTCATGGTAGCTCTCCGCCATCCGCTTGTATTTTACTGCCCTGCCTCTTACAGAACCGTGATCCTGTCGTCACGTGGTTGGTCATTACGCCTCAGAGCGTAATCGATAATTAGTACATTTCTCTCTTATTATATAGAGCTAGAGGCACTGGACGGGGGTGTCCCTCAGCCCGGCCTGCACCATCTTGCAGTCCAGGACCACTCCGGGGATGTCCGACATCCCTCTTGCAGATGGGGCTTTCACAGTCAATGAACCCTTGCTCCTTACCTTCTGCCTGTAGCAGAGGTGGGAGAGGCTATGAATGTTGCACTCACCAGCTGTGAGCAGGCTTCTGGCTGAATGACCAGTCCTTATGCCCTTTGGTCAATTTGCTTATTAGTGTTTTATTATATAAGATATACACTGAGTGGCCATATTATTATGATCTCTGAATGCATAATAATCTGGGCACTCAGTGTGTATGTGTGTGTGTGTGTGTGTATATATATATATATATATATATATATATATATATATATTTTTTTTTTTGGAGACCTGGTGCATGAATTTGTGCATGGGTGGAGTCTGGCCAGCCTGGCCAGGGGGAGGGGACAGGGGCAGTTAGCCAACTTGCCTGCTGGTTGAGGGGACAATTTGCATATTAGCCTTTTATTATATAGGATAGTTGGCATACAGTATGTTCCAGGTGTATAATATAATGACTCAACAGTATGTTCCAGGTGTATAATAGAATGACTCAACATTTCTGTGCCTTATAATGTGGTCACCACACTAAGTTTAGTAACTGCAAAGATATCCCTCCTTTTCTTAATCCCTTTTCTCAGAGGTAGGTATTTACCACATGTATACATTCATACATACATACATCACACACACCTATGTACACACATGCACACGAGTGTGGAGTTTGCTCGTATGTAAATAGGGAAGGCTGTGAGAGGCGATGTGTGGAGCCTCAGCCGTGGCTCAGAAGGGTCCTGGGTAGCCACAGAGCTGAGGGGGGCTGACTGCCCATGTGGGGTTCACAGGGCCCGGCCTGGTGGCATCTCGCTTCCCAGGGGATGGAGAGCCGGATGCTCCGAGGCCCGGGGAGGTGGGCGAGGACGCCGAGTCCTGGACCCAGGCTTTCCCCGGGCCCCACCCCCGTTTTCACAAAGACAATGAGACCTCTCGCCCAGGCCGCCTCCCGTCGGGCTCTCGCGTTTCCAGAACCGGCTCCGTCTGCTGGGAGCGTGTCAGCCTGAGTCCCGCGTTTCGGCTGAGGGACCCCTCCCACTGCACACAGGCCCCCTCGCGGCTTGAGAGCCACGATTTGGCGGTGAGTCCTCGAGCCCTGTGTTCTGGTCCTCACCCAGGGCGTCACCCACTGCCCACCCGCCGGCGTTCGACGTGCGTAACTCTTGACTGCCACGAGCCCGTGAAGTGGAAGTGCGCCGCGTTGTTCCTCTGGGCGAGCCGGGGTGAGCCCGGGAGGTTGCTTTGTGCCCCAGGAGTGGGTGTTGTGGTGGAAGGCTCCCCGGGAGCTCACGCGACTTGCTTTGCCGCCCTGGCAGGGCGCTCGCCGCTTCGGATCTGCTCTGCCGGCCCCTGAGCCGCCGCTTTGGTTTGGGGTCCAGCTGCTGCCGGGCCCAGGGTGGAGGGGGTCCCCGGCGCACGCGCGGCGGCCTGAGCCCCTCCCGGGCGGCTCTCTGACGCTGGTGCCCGGTGCCAGAAGACCTCTTTTGATGGACACCAACTGGTAGTAACAGTCGTGGCCGTGTCGCTCACTCTGGAGGCTTTAAGAGCCTGGATGTCAGAACTGGGTGAATAGTTTAGCTTTCCAGAGGTTTGAAGTCAAAATGTAAACTGATCCCAATAAAACCTTGCGGGGGGGGGGGGGGGGGGGGCGTTCTCGGCCATTTGGGCCCGTGGTGGATTTGCGAAGAGCACCCCGTGCTCCGTTGCGGTTCTTGCCTGGGAAGCGAGTGCGGTGTAGACCTGCGGCCGGTCCGGCTTGGGGAGGGTGCCCGGAGGGCTTAGTAAACGCCGAACTGACAACCACCAGAACGTAGGCCTTGGGAATCACCTCGCTGACTGGACTATCTGCCGTCCCCCCGTTTTAACATAGGAAGATGCTTTTAGCTCCTGAATCCAGAGTCGCGGTCCAGAGCATTCTGCTCCGAAGCCTCGGGCAGTGCCTCGCCGTGGTGCGGCCCTGCCACCCCCAAGGGGCCCTTGGCTTTCTGGGAAGCAGCTTGTGCTGTCGGAGGGGGCAGGTGGCTTCATGAATAGCTGTCTCTCCCTCCATCCCCCTCCCCGCCCCCAGCAGGCCCCCTGGGAGCTGGACCTGGGCTGGGGATTGGCAGCTGCGCCTTCCACGAAGGCGGGAAACTGGAACTGCTGGGTGAGGTGTTGCGCTGAGGAATCGTCCTCACGGTGACTCAGTGCTCTTGCTCACATGATGCTTCATCCCAGTGACCCCCCGCCGCCGGCCCGGAGCAGAGCGGGGAGGCTTGGACTGCGGGGGGCAGGGGGGGTGGTGGTGTCTGCTGGGCCACAGGCTGAGGAAGCTGGCACCAGGGGTTGGTAGAGTTAGGGCGGGCCCTTCCCTTTATAAAGGAACTCGGCAGATCACCGAGGGGCCAAGCGACCAGGGCAGAGCCTATTCCCGCCTGCCGAACTGCGGTTGGAAATCACCCCAGGCCCTCGCCGGTTTGGCTCAGCGGATAGAGCATCGGCCTGCAGGCTGAAGGGTCCCGGGTTCGATTCCGGCCAAGGGCACATGCCCAGGTTGTGGGCTCGATCCCCAGTAGGGGGCGTGCAGGAGGCAGCCGATTAATGGTTCTCATCATCGATGTTTCCATCTATCCCTCTTCCTTCCTCTCTGAAATCAATAAAGAAATGATAAAAAAAGAAAGTATTAAGTATGCCCTCCTTTACAAAAAGAAAAAAGAAAGAAAATCACATGCCCAGGAGCTCAAAACGGAGTTCTCTGGTGCCATGCGGGCCCAGCTCTGCCCAGGCTTTCCCCAAACCAGGCTTTTGGAAGGGGAACGATGCATGTTGAATTTTCTAGAACCTCGCTGTCCCCGGCGTAGCCTTGGTGAATGGCCTGGGCCGTGTGTCGGAGGCTGTGGGTGTGACTTACACAGGACACGACAGCGTTGGGCCTGGAGTTTGTATTTAAAGCCGGACCCGCCCGGCGTCAAAGCCAGCACTACGCAGGGGGCTGGATGACAGGGTTTCAGGACCCTCTTCTCTGAATCATGATCCTTCGAATTCAGACCCCGCATGAGGGCCCGGGCCCGGGACAGCTCAGTGGCGGCTCCGAGGCCCTGCCTCCTCCTGCCGGTCACAGCCTGGCCAGGAAGCCATGATTCCAGGAGGAGTGCAGCGTGGCTCCCCGTGTGATTGACAGACGTTCTCTCTCCTCCGAGGACCAGACCCCGTGCTGAGCCAGGGCATCCTGAGGGGGACGTTCGTGTTGGAGCTGTTAGTGCTGCGTGTGCACTGAGTGCATGAAGGTGGGAGGCTGCTAGGGAGGCTGGGAGGCTGCTGTGGAGGCTGGGAGGCTGCTCTGGAGGCTGGGAGGTTGCTGTGGAGGCTGGGAGGCTGCTGTGGAGGCTGGGAGGCTGCTGTGGAGGCTGGGAGGTTGCTATGGAGGCTGGGAGGTTGCTGTGGAGGCTGGGAGGTTGCTGTGGAGGCTGGGAGGCTGCTGGGGAGGCTGGGAGGCGGCTCTGGAGGCTGGGAGGTTGCTGTGGAGGCTGGGAGGCTGCTGTGGAGGCTGGGAGGCTGCTGTGGAGGCTGGGAGGTTGCTGTGGAGGCTGGGAGGCTGCTGTGGAGGCTGGGAGGTTGCTGTGGAGGCTGGGAGGCTGCTGTGGAGGCTGGGAGGTTGCTGTGGAGGCTGGGAGGCCTCTAATCAGGAAGTCACCTGCCCGGTGACTCAGGAGAGGGGACGGGACAGAGGAGAAACCTGCTTTGAGAGGCTCCGGGAAGAGCCCCAGGGGCACACGGGGTGGAGGGGACGGGAAGGGCAGATTCCCACGGGACACTCTGCGGGAGGAGCAGGGGCGCAGCGGGAAGGAGAGGGAGGAGAGGAGTTCTGTGTGTGTTGGGGCGCATGGGGCGGGAGGTCTGGAACAGCCGGTGGAACCAACCTGTGGGCCGGGGTGCAGAGCTCGGAGCCTGAGAAGGCGTTCCGCCGGGAACCGGGATTTGGGGTGACTGGGGTGGGGGGTGGAAACCTGCTGAGTCGGTACTCCGCTCCTCGGAGCAGGAGAGCAGCTGGGGGCCCCGGGGGACCCCGTGAGACTGTGGTGTTCGGGGGACAGAGAGGAGGTGTGCAGGGATGGAGGGATGGCAGTAAACACGCTCTTGTTGGGAAAAAGAAAGAAAAAGGGAACCCCTGAATGAAGTAAACGCCTGCCCCTCCCCCCCCTCCGTGCCCCCCCCCCCCCCGAAGGAGCTGAGAGGCGTTTTGCCCCCTCCCCGCGGTCTCCTCGCCTACCCCAGCCTGAACGTGTGCACTCATTTCCACCCAGAGTTCGGCTTTTACAACCCGCCCCTCCGCCTGGGAGGCTGTGGCCCCGGGGGAACCCTGAGAGGGCTCCCCGCCACCGGGCGGAGTCTGCGGCCCAGCTCAGGCAGACTCCACCGCCCTTGACGGAAGTACAGGATCTGAACTCGTTTGACCACGATTTACTGGCGTCTGTGCCTGTCCCCTGGACTCGGGGGCGAGGAGAGCCCCGCCCTGCGCCCCTCCCGAGCTCCCTCCCACCTGCCCTTCGCCCCGGCCGGCTGTGTGGCTGTGTGACCTTGGGCTGGTGCCGCGCCCTCTCTGGGCCTCGGTCTCCCCCTCCACCGCGCGGGGCGTGGGCTGGGATCTCCGGACCGTGTCTGGCACCCACAGGTCAGTACCTGTCTGCCTGCTCTGGGTCAGACTGAGGGGGGGCAGAACGCGAAAGCGTATGGAAGTAAAAGAGCACATGCTACATAATTCGCCCTTAATAAATCATCATTAAACCGACTGTCTTATGCCCCCCCCCTTTTTTTTTTACCTGGTAGGGCCGTGGCACAGTCGTTTGTGGTTGGGAAGAGCCGTTCGGTAACGTACAAGCGAAAAGGATTTGAAAAGGAAACACCACGCAGAGGTGGTTTAAGGGTGTCGGTTTTCGGTAAACGGTTTCTTCCGTCAGTGTCACAGGCCCGGCGGCGGTTGAGGTTGGGACAAGTCTGCGGGTGTGATGAGAATGGCTTTTAGTTCTGAAACACCACCCTCGTGCAAAAACCATCCTTTTTTTTTCTTCCCGATTTGCTCAGGATCCTTCAGATGACATTTCCCCCGCCGTTTGCAGAAATATTCTCGGGGGCTGCCGGGGGGACGCTGAATCCCAGCCTCTGGTGATTTGGGGTGAAGCTGGCTGGACGATCTTTTTAGAGAATCCGGTGTCGATAGAACACATTTTTTAAACCAGCCCAAAAAGACGCTTCTATGATGAATGGAATTCACTTTTAAAGTTCTCCTCATCAGCATGTTTTATTTAAGCGCCCCACTCTGGGGCATCGCTGGCCTTAAAACTTTTAAAGACATTGAAAGTAGGTCGCCCTGGCGCCACCCCGATTTTTACAGCCTGGCGGGGGCTCCGGCCCCCTCTGCGCTGAGGAAGACACGGGAGCCCCAGGCGGACCTCCTCCTGAAGGGGTGGGTGCCCCTGGCCGCGCCCCCCGCGTGCCCCGTCCTCAGAGGAGCCAGCGGAGCAGCTGGGAGCATGCCCTGAGCTTGAAGGGGGGTGGGCCCGGGTCCTGCCCGTAGCTGTGGCTGGGACGTAGACCCGCCGGCCGGGTCTCTGTCCTCTGAGGCCTGGTGATATGTGTGTGTGTGGGGGGGCTTGTTTTCAGGGATGGGGAACCTTTCTCCTGCCAAGGGCCATGTGGATATTTATAACACATGAGGCTGCTGGGATAGGCTGAAATAGGCTCTCCCAATATCATCCCCCGAGGGGTCCCGGGTTGTGAGAGGGTGGGGCTCCCTCCTTTTTGGTTCCAGGGTGTCTCACCTGAGAACCCCAGCTGCCAAGTCACCACACTCTGCAGCTCCTGCGTTGAGCATCTGCCCTCTGGTGGTCAGTGTGCATCTTAGCTGCCGGTCGAACAGGTGGGCGGTCGCTTGGGCTTTTATATACAGCAGGTCCTCGGGTTCCGTGGGAGATCGGCTCCTATGGCGACGAAACGCGATTTTCGCCAAGTCGGAACCCACCTACGTGAGCACCTACGTCACTCACAGGGAGCACAGACACAGCGGTAATGCAGTGCAACAGTGAAAACAATTTAAAGGAAAGATAACAATTCCTGACATTTACTTGTGGTAAATAAATAGTAAAAAACATAAAGCACATACGTACTTACGTCTAAGTGACAGAACTTTTTTTTTTTTAACGTAAATAAATGGGAGATGGCGACGTAACCACAAAATGACATACGTCGTTCGATGTAACCCAAGGACTGTCTGTGCATAGATTCTCGGGCCATACAAGATTATGAACTTAAAAGTGAACTTTAATT
The DNA here is from genome assembly GCA_027563665.1 of Antrozous pallidus. Classification (NCBI taxonomy): domain Eukaryota; kingdom Metazoa; phylum Chordata; class Mammalia; order Chiroptera; family Vespertilionidae; genus Antrozous; species Antrozous pallidus. Next base: position 89,224,258 of record CM050518.1, on the reverse strand, counting down.
ACCTCACCCAATGCCTTGGCAGGGCCAGACCATGTGGTTTCACGGGCCCTGTAGGCCCGAGGGCTGGCTTAGATGCACCAGGTGCTTCTATCTATTAGACGCTCTCTTGGTTGTGCAAAGGGCCTGGGGCGGCTGTGCCCACACTGCTCCCTGTGGCCCTTGTTGGTGTCTCACTGATGTCTCCCTCGGTTGGGATGCCCGCTCCTCCCCTCCCCAGCAGTGCTCCTACCACCGAAGGATGCATTTCTCTCTGCCAGGCCTCTTGAGGGTTGTCTGGGGTTTGTTTGCTGCGCCCTGCCCATGTAGAGCTCACGGAGAGTGTTTTCTAGACGCTCCTCTCCTACTGTCCACTCAGGTCCCATTTCCGGGTAGGACAGTGGGAGTGGCTGTCTCCCTATAGCGGAGCCTCTCATCAGCTCCCCCGTTTGACCGAGGTCCTTGGGCGCGATCGTGTGGCTGGAGGGCTGCCTGTGGGTGCTCAGCACAGAGCCTCTGGGAGAGGAGGGCAGGAGGTCCTGGGCAGACCAGCCCGAGGAGTGGGGGTACACAGCAAACAGCCGGGCGTCCGCACATGGAGTCTGTGGCAAACCCCGTTCTGGGTTCTGGCCGCCGTGTCTAAGCTAACAGAACTTTTTTATTCTTCCTTGTTCCCAGCCTTCGTGTGCCCAGGTGACTGGGTGTAAAGTTAGCTACAATCCTGGGCCGGGTCTGGCTGGACACCCCCGATGGATGGGGCTGTGCTCTGAGCGTGGGGTGTGACATGGTTAGAAGGCAGATCTGCCTGTCACCGAGGGCTGCCTCCGGCCTCGAACCCGGTGACGCTGCTCGCCCTCGGGCCAGGGGAGCCCGCTGTGTCCTCGCTGGCAGCTGGTAGGTGTGGCAGACAGAGACCCAGCCAGCCAAGGCCGTCCCGGCCAAATCACATGCCGGGTCCCCTCACATTACCCACGAGCAGACCCTCCCTCCCCCGCCCTCCTGGGAGGGTGCCGGGACTTCATTTCAATCTCCACCTGAGGAATGTTTCCCCTGATATTTAGAGAGAGGACGGGGGGCGGGGGGAGAGAGAGAGACATCAATGTGAGGGAAACATTGATTGACACCCTGTAGGAGCCCCAACCAGAGATGGAGCCCGACAACTAGGTCTGTGCTCCGTCTGGCAATCGAACCTTCAACCTTTTGGTGTCTGGGCGGACACTCCAACCAGCTGAGCACCTAGCCAGGGTGAGCTGTAGACTTCTTTATCTTCTTTTTTTAAATATATATTTTATTGATTGTTTTACAGAGAGGAAGGGAGAGGGATAGAAAATCAGAAACATCGATGAGAGAGAAACACTGATCAGCTGCCTCCTGCACACCCCCCACTGGGGATGTGCCCGCAGCCAAGGCACATGCCCTTGACCAGAATCGAACCTGGGACCTTCCAGTCTGCAGGCCGATGACGCTCTGTTCACTGAGCCAAACCGGTTTCGGCTTCTTTATCTTCTTCTAAGCTTCCAGCTGGTGTCACGGCCTGGCTCTTTCCCTTTTCCCAGAGGTGTGGGGAGGAAGCCAGCCGGCTTCCACTCCAGGAGGCGGCCTGACTTTCCTCCCTGTGTGGACAGGTTGGTGCGGTGCCCGAGACACCTGGCACAGCCTTTACCCCCTGTGTTAACACATCTGACCTCGCCCGCCTGCAAGCAGGTCTGGCCTTTGTCATGTGCTAACAATGTGAGTCAGGGTGGGGACTCGCCATTCCAGAAAGACCCACAATAAGATTTCGGGTGGGAACGGGCCACACCTTAGGGTGGGGCGTGGCCTAGCCTGAAAGGTTACTGGTGTGATTTGGGGTGGGGACTTTGGGCCATGCCCAGAGGGGCTGGAGACAGATCAGACAGTAGGTGGTTTTCTGAGAAACTTAGTTTTCTTTTACTTCCTCACTGCCACCACACTCCCCCTCCCCAACCCCCCCCCCCCCCCCCCCCGTCCCCACACACCATGACCACTCCTCAGGCACCAGCTGGTGTCCTACGATTAAGTTCCATTCTGACACTGTCCTCCTGGAGTTAGTGTCAGACCCCACCAGTCTCACAAGACCCCCTCCCCTTCCACTGTAGACACCAACCACAAGGGCAAGGCTGTGACCTGTACTTCTTTTTTAAAAATATATTTTATTGATTTTTTTTTTTTTTATAGGGAAGAAGGGCAAGAGATAGAAAGTAACATCAATGAGAAACATCGACCAGCTGCCTCCTGCACACCCCCTACTGGGGATGTGCCCTCAACCAAGGTACATGTCCTTAACCGGAATTGAACCCTGGACCCTTCAGTCTGCAGGCCAACACTCCATCCACTGAGCCAAACCGGTTTGGACTGTGACCTGTACTTCTGACCCCCCCCACCCCCCCTGCCAACACCCCTCCCCGCTATAAACCGGAGTTCTCGTGACCTCTTTCCTTGGGTTTGCTGATTTGCTAGAAGGACTCCCCGAACTGGGGAAAGAATGTTGTTTGTTGGTTTCTTATAAAGGATGCCAGTGAGTGGCCAGGTGAAGAGATGCACAGAGAGAGACCCAGAAGGGTCCTGACCTCAGAGAGCTGGGGGTGCCCACTGCCCCCCTGAACAGGGACATGCTCATCAACCTGGAAGCTCTTTGAACTTTGGGGGTTTTCTGGAGGCCTTGTCATGCATGCCTAACTCAGTTTCCAGCCCTTCTCCCTCCCCATGGGCCATGGGACCGACATTTCTAAGCTTCTCATTGCTATGGCTCAGTCTGGCCACTGGGCTCCATGGCTGCGTGTTGACCTATGAACCAGGGGCCACAGTTCGATGCCCTGCTAGGGCACAGGCCCGGGTTGCAGGCTGGATCCCCAATGTGGGGTGTGCAGGAGGCAGCCAATCCATGATTCTCTCTCATCATTGATGTTCCTTTCTCTCCCTCTCTCTCTTCCTCTCTGAAATAAAAATAAAAAAAATTATGGCTTATCTTCCAGTCCCCCAGCTCCCACCCAGCCCAGAGGCCCCCCTATGAGGACAAAGATGCTCCTGTCACTCAGGAAATTAAGAGCTTGAGGAGCTCTGTGCCAGGAACCGGGCCAGGCACCACCTATGAGGACCTGGTGGCAGAAACCAACCTGTATCTCTCTTTCTCAGCCACGCCTCTGCAGTGAGCCCCAATAACACTGACCGCCGAGCTTGGGCACATGACTGACTGGGGCACGGCGTGCATTATCTCGCACGGATGCCGGGGATGGGACGCAGCGGGTACCTCTCTGAACTCTGCCCACAGGCCTCTGCCTTTGCTGACGCTGCCTGTGCTCTGTCTGTGATAAACCGTAACAGGGAGGCTCCCGGCTCTCCGTGCGTCCTCGAGGGGATCGGGAGCGGAGGACTCCCGCCCGACAGGCGGTGCCGGAGGTGGGGAGGTTATGTGGACGGTGTCCCCAACCGGACCTGACATTTGGCCTCAGTGCTCAGCCCCGCCCTCCGCTCCATGGTGCCCGGGACTTCATTCGATCCCATTTTCACTCCTCTGCCGAATGGAAAGATTGGCTTCCGTTCCTCTGCAGGCTGCCCGCTGCTTCGATTGTGGATGACAAGAGGGAGGAGAGGGGGTTTCTCCGTGGGCGTGGACGTGTTCCATCCCTCAGGGCGTGTGGTCCTTCTGAGTGGAACCGCCAGCCCCTGTGGGGCACAGTTCCTCTCCGTATTGTCCAGCAGCCCATAACCCGAGGCCTCGCCCTGCTCGACCTCCGGTGTGCACTGGCATCGCTTCGGTTTTCGGCTCTGGCCACCCGCTCCGCCTGTTTGGGAAGAGCTGCTACTCTTGAGCCTCAAAGAGAAGGCAGTGTGATGCTTTCCTCATGCACTTTGCAAATAGCGAAAGCAAAAAGTCACCCATTTCCCCCAAATGGTAACCAACAAAGATAGCCCTAGAGCAAGCGGGGTAACGTCATCTTGAATGTCACGCCTGGAACGAAACAGGACATTCTGGGTCTCTTCCGAGTACAGTGCGTTTTAAAGAGCGGTCTGAATGTCACAGAGCAGAGACCAGGGGAAAGGTGTGCATCCAATAATCTGTGCTCACGCTGCTTTCTCAGTCGTTCATCCGAAGAGTAGTTTAAGCCCTTTTTCTCCCTTGGGTAGCTTTAAAAAGAAATGGACCTTTGTAAATTATGCTTTTCTGATGAGAAGCTGAAGACTTAACTCCCATCTGCTATGGTGTTTGTTTAATACATTTGTTAGGTTGATTTTTATTAAATGTGTATAATTTTTGTTGATTTTATTATATATTTTATTGATTTTCTTTTTTTTTTTTTTTTACAGAGAGGAAGGGAGAGGGATAGAGAGTTAGAAGCATCGATGAGAGAGAAACATCGATCAGCTGCCTCCTGCACACCCCCCTACCGGGGATGTGCCCACAACCAAGGTACATGCCCTTGACCGGTATCAAACCTGGGACCCTTGAGCCCACAGGCAGATGCTCTATCCACTGAGCCAAACCGGTTAGGGCCATTTTTGTCAATTTTAAAATGTGAGTAGTTCAAGGAGCGCCGGAGTGAGGGTCGGGCTGCAGGCAGGGTGAGTGGTGGGGTGAGAGGGCTGTGTCCGTCATGCTGAGCCCCTGCCGCTGGCTGTGCACCTGCTGGGCTGCACCTCCTCGGGAAGAGCGAGGGCAGGTGCATGATGGGACGGACTTGCATGGATCCTCCCTGCATGAGCTCCAGGCCCTCCTGGCGCCTGCAGGGTGACCTGCCAGCAGCGTGGCTGAGGAAATGCTGGTGCTGCTGTTCTTTAAAGACCTCCCTTCACCCACCCGCACGTTTCCCTTGACAGTATATGACCTTGTGCCTGGCTTATGACCTTGTGCCTGGCTCATGACCTTGTGCCTGGCTCATGTCCTTGTGCCTAGCTCATGACCACGAAGAACGCCCATTCTGAGGATGCCAGGTGTCAAAAGCCAGGACTTTTGTGTAAGGATTTAGAATTTCTTAGTTGTTGGAGCAAAAGTTAAGTGGGAAATGATACAGTGTGAACTATCAAATAGAGGCTACTGAGCATAATTCCACTCTCTTTTCTGGGTGACTTAGAAGTCACCAAAAACAAGACAGACAAAAACAACCACAACACGCCACAGGGCGGTGTGGCTGGCTGTGAGATTCCCTCCAGGCCGATGAGGTGGGCTGGCCTTGTCCCTGCGCCCAGCGGAACCAGAGCCACGGAACCCTCTGTCTTGGGCCTTCCTTGAATTTCGTCGTCTCCTCAACTGCCCGCTGCCGACTCCAGTCTCTGTTCCTGCTCCAGGCGGCGTGGCTCTCCTTGCCTGCCCCTCCCCACGGGGCGGACTTCCTGTGTCCCTTTCCTTCATAGCTTTTTGCCGTAGATAATCTGTTTCCTGGGTGGGGAAGACGGCTGAACACTGACATTTCTTTATGCTGCGGATTGAAGAGACAGCCATTGAGATTCATTAGGGAAAATGCTCCTTTTCACACTTGTGGTTACGAGGTTAGTTTAGAAATGCACATTTCTGTTTGTAACGGGCCTCCAGAGGCCGACTGGTCGCGGAGTGATTGACAGCTGCCATAGGCCTCGGAGGGCCGTCTGATGCCCCACGTCGGCGGAGGAAGCGGCCCGTGCCCTGGCTGGTGGCTCGCTCGCTGAGGCCGCCCTTCTGTCGCGTGACCTTCGGGCCTCCAGGGCGTGCAGGTGCAGGCAGCCAGAGGCCACGAGGTCACGTTTGTTGGAAACCTCAGCCGAAACCGGTTTGGCTCAGCGGGTAGAGCGTCGGCCTGCGGACTGAAAGGTCCCGGGTTCGATTCCGGTCAAGGGCATGCACGTTGGTTGCTGGCACATCCCCAGTAGGGGGTGTGCAAGAGGCAGCTGATCGATGTTTCTCTCTCATCGATGTTTCTGACTCTCTATCCCTCTCTCTTCCTCTCTGTAAAAAAAGTCAATAAAATATATTTAAAGAGAGAAAAAAGAAAACCTCAATGGAGTGGGGACTCTCCCTTTGGGTAGTTCGGGGGTGTGTCGGGTATGTTCAGGGGCAAAACCTTTTTGCTGGTGAATAAACTGCCCTGCGGCCACCGCCCTTGCAATTGCTTGAAACTCATTTCCCCCGAATTAGCTCATTCCATCGTATCAGAGCCCCTGGGTACACCGCATTTTACCAGCGGCTATGGGGGGAGTGGGGGAGGAAAGGAAGTAAAATTAGCCTTCCTCCCAGGGCCCCACCCCAAGGTCTTTCTTATCTATTTGGGCACACCGGTTGCTCTAACACACGTGTGCCTGCAACAGGGCCTATAGGTGTTTTGGCAATTGAAGATGGAGGGGTTACAGCAGAGTTGGGTCGTTAGGGGACACTTCACGAAGCTAATGGCAATGTACCGAGCATCTACTATACGGCGGGCCCGATAGCAGAGCCTCAAGCCACGATCTCCTCTGATCTTTGCTGGAATCTTCCAGGAAAGGAGGCTGCCTCCTTGTGTCCATTGGAGAGATTTGAAACCAGAGGGAATCACTTTCCCAAAGAGCCACTAAGAGGCAGGGCTGGGGTTTGAACCCAGATATGTGAGACTCCAAGGCCTGTGTTCTTTCCATCCCGTACCCCACCTACTCTGGTTGCACTCAGAACTGCACTGCACACACACACACACACACACACACACACACACACACACGTGCACACACATGTACACCCACGGACCTTTTGGAAGTCAGCTTGGAGCTCAGCCTTGGAGGGTTTTCGATGGGGGCAGGTTGTGAAGAGTGGTTTAGGGCAGTGATCGGCAAGCTCATTAGTCAACAGAGCCAGATATCAACAGTACGATTGAAATTTCTTTGGAGAGCCAAATTTTTAAAACTTAAACTTCTTCTATCGCCACTTCTTCAATATAGACTCGCCCAGGCCGTGGTATTTTGTGGAAGAGCTGCACTCAAGGGGCCAAAGAGCTGCATGTGGCTCTCGAGCCGTGGTTTGCCGGCCACTGGATTAGGGCCTTCTGCGTAAGGGAGCGTCAGCAGAGGCTTTCTGTTTGTCATCAGGCTCCCGTCTCTCTCGTGTCTCACTCGGTACTGTGACGTTCACAACCTCATTGATTCTTTCTTGCTAATTTACGCCCCCCCCCCCCCCATATAAATTCCACATAAATCAGTGGGTGTCGGCCTTTTGGAGTCTGAAGGCAGGAAGCTAGGCATATGGGTGTGAACCGTTCTTAGTCCCTAAGAACGTTCCAGTGGGAGTGGCCAGTCTGGATAAATGGAAGGTCACGGATATGCTGTGTGACCTGGGGAACATCCCCGGGGTGTCGTCCGGAGGGAAGCCCCTGCCTCGGCGGATCTGGGAGGGTCAGGCTCCAAAACCCTGTCCGCGAGAGGCCGTGAGGTGCCAGGAGAAGTAATTTCCGCCGTGAGCTTCGAGGATCTTCCGCGTTCAGCTGTGGGAGCCCGGGGTCATGATGAACATTACCATCTCGTGGGGTTTTAGTGAGAAGAGCTGACATGACAGGCACTGTGTCAGTTCCAGCATCCTCTAAAACCGTTAGCCGCTTACAAACACATGCGTGCGTGTGCAGAATTTCCTGCCAGGTCCATGGACAAGGAACCTGAACGATGCCATCGTAGTTGCTAACAGTCAGACAGCCTGCGGACAGTTAAAAGCCCACTTTTTTGGTAGTGAGGCTGATAGTGTGCAAGGAATCTCAACTATTTGTAACACGCCCCCCGTGTTTAAGGAGTGAACAGGAAATTGTCCAGCTGAGCAATTCAATATATCTACTCTCTGGGAATGATCAAGTCAAACTGAGTTTTTAACTCCAGCGCAGGCAGGTGGCTTTGGGGTGGCCTGGAATCCCTTTGTCTACACGGTTCCAGACTGTCCAGAGAAAGGTGTATATGGCTATACCCATGGGAGTGAAGGAAGCTTTAAAGGGGATTTAAAATAAAATATATATATATATATATATATATATATATTATTGATTTTTTACAGAGATGAAGAGAGAGGGATAGAAAGTCAGAAACATCGAGAGAGAAACATCGACCAGCTGCCCCCGCCCCCACCACCCACCCAGGACGTGCCTGAAACCAAGGCACAAGCCCCTGACCGGAATTGAACCTGGGACCCCTCAGTCTGCAGGCCGATGCCCCATCCACTGAGCCAAACCAGTTTCAGCTAAAGGGGTTTTTTGAGACTGGCAAAGACAGATATGGTCAGCTCTTGGTTTGCTGGATCCCCCATTCTCCTTTCGTCACACACAACGGGTGTCTTCAGCATGTCCTGTTCTTTGAAGGCCATCTCTGGCCCACCTGTCAGCTAGCTGTAGCTAGCCTTCCAATCTCAGCAGGCTTCCTTGAAGGGACCAGAGAAATTGGAGGGAAATGTGGCCTCATCGAGCCTCCAGCGAGCAGAGGGAATGAGAATTGTGAGATGGTTTCAGGACTATGAAGCATGACGCTCACATGTGAGGGCAGAATTTTGCTGGAAACTTCATCATGAAGAATAAAGACTTGTTCTCCGATTTTTCCAGGTTGACGTGTGAATTTAAAGAGGAAAAGGGGGCCCTAACTAGTTTGGCTCAGTGGATAGAGAGTCGGCCTGTGGACTGAAGGGTCCCAGGTTCAATTCCAGTCAAGGGCATGTGCCCGGCTTGCGGGCTCGATCCCCAGTAGGGGGTAGGGGTGTGCAGGAGGCAGCTGATCAATGATTCTCTCTCACCATTGATGTTTCTATCTCTGCTCCCTTCCTCTCTCTGACCTCAATAAAAATTTTTTTTTTTAAAAAAAAGAGGAAAAGGGGGGAGGGTACTGTTATAGAGGAAAGTATGTCTTACACCCAGGCAGAGCCATTCAAAGCAGCCTTTATATCAGTGGCTGGGAACTGAGTTCCAAAGCTCAGGGTTTTCCAATGACAGTTTTATCACAGCGAAAGGGAGACCTCTGAGGCACTTGCTGGAGGCATGCATTGACTCTAGGCATTCAGGGAGAGAGAGAAACATCAATGATGAGAGAGAATCAATGATCAGCTGCCCCTGCATGCCCTCTACTAGGGATTGAGCTCACAACCTGGGCATGTGCCCTGACCAAGACTTGAACCCTGACCTCCTGGGTTCATAGGCAACGCTCAACCGCTGAGCCAGCTGGCCGGGTCAAGGTGGAGCTTTTCAGTCATCGCTGTGTTAGACTTGGACAGGGTCTCAGAAGTCACCTTGGCCTGTGAAGTTCCAGTAAAGAGATCTCCTCTTTAACATCCAATAGGAAGCATTTAAATGTCTACAAAAGGCACGTGAGGAACGTCGCAGACCTTGGACAGAGCTCTCCCTGCAGAGCTTCCCTTGCAGGGACCCACCTCGGCTTCCGACTCGTGCTTTTCAGTGGCTCCTGGAGCTGCTATGGCTCCGTGGCCTAGAACATCAGTCTCACTGAAAGCAGCGGGCCTTCTCAGGAACTCTCGGCGTGGCCTGGAGCGTCGCCTGGCACTGTTTGTACCTTTTCTGGTCGGGGAGAGCCCCGAACAGAGGAGAAAGGAGGCGGCTAGGGCTTCTGTGTGGGTTTGTGGATCTTTCTGCCTGGCTTATGGTGGTTCGTGTTGAGGTGTTTTTAAGGGGACATGAACGAAAGCTTGCCTGCAGACTCGCTCCTCCTTGCTGATGCTTTTGCTTGTGCAGAAAGGAAACCATCAAATCTTGGATTGGGCCACATAGACGGGTCTTGGAGAGACATCCTCAGGGCTTATCAGAACATAACTGTGCACAGCGGTCTCTCTAAATTAGTGATAAACCCATCCCCCCCCCCCCCCCACTGATTTAGGTTAAGATTTTTAGATTTCTTTCTTTGCCTTTTTAGGCATCTAAATACTTGTCTATCAGATAGTAGAAAGGGGGCTCCTTGAATGAAAAATGCAACTTCCGATGTCTTTAAAAGTCTCAACCTCCCTCAGCTGGGGGCAGGGAACGCTTTCTAAGTGGACATGTGTAACCAGGGTGCTGTGACAAAGAGGTGGGGGGCAGAAACGAGAAGGACTTTAAGGGATCAAAGGTGTTTCTGTGTAGAATTGCCCTGCCTTTTACGTCTCCGTTGAGGGACTTAAAGTTCTTGAGTTTCACATCCGTCCTTAACTGTTTGGTAAACATTGGAGCTTAAGCCAAAGCCTGCTGGCCCTTGCTGTTTGCTCAGTGACAACCACCATCATGCGTTTGTGGCTAAATCTGAGCCGGCAGCTCCAGTGTCAAGAAGAGAGACGGCAGAGAAGAAGGGGGGACCTTGGCAGAGACAAGCGCGTTGCGGCCACAGTGAGAGGAGCACTTCATGCCATTTTCTTGCCCCCCTTTCCTGCCACTGGTCAGGCTCGTTAGCCCTGGAATGAAGTACTGTTGTCGACGAACACTGAACTGTCCTGACGTGAATCCCGTCACAGTACCTGACACAGAGCAGTCGCATATCCAGCCCTTGTGACCGTGGTAGGAGGGATGTTGCTATTATCTCTATTTTAAAAACAAAACATTTTATTGATTTTTTTTCTTTTACAGAGAGGTAGGGAGAGGGATAGAAAGTTAGAAACATCAACGAGAGAGAAACACCCATCAGCTGCCTCCTGCACACTCCCCACTGGGGATGTGCTGCCCTTGACCAGAATCGAACCTGGGACCTTTCAGTCCGCAGGCTGATGCTCTATCCACCGAGCCAAACCGGTTTAGGCTCTATAATCTCTATTTTACATCAGAGGACACTGTGGCCAGAGAGGGTTAGTAACTTCGATAAGGTCACACAGCTCGGCAGCAGCAGAGCCAGGACTGGAGCCTCTGATACATCAAGCACGTCCTGAGGGTGACTGTCCTTACATTTCTGGAAAACCCTCCAAGCACCACAGCGACACTGTTTCGAGGCAGAGAGGACGTGGTGGTTTCCAAGGATAATTTTCTGTCCTTGACTTAGTGGAGAAATACTCAGTTCTTGCTGTTGTTCTTAAAGGATTGGCGTGTTGGGAAGGGGGAAGACAGGAGATAGGTTTGCCAGGGCCCACTGCCGAAGCCGGAGCCCCTTTCAGTGAAGAATCCTGCAGATTATTACCCGATGGGGAAATGGTGCTGGTGGGGAACCCCGCAGGCCTGGGAGCTAGAAATGTTCTGCCACAAAAGGTTCGGGCAGGGATCTGATTGTGGACCTTGGTTGGCTCGGTCTTGGGCTGAGTAATTAGAGGGCCTGACTCATAGTTCACTGGAGAGGGTGTTTGGAGTGGGAAGCCCAGAATGCTGCAAATAATAGAGGGGAGGAGGTTTCCCCTGCTGTTTTAAAACTTGTGAAATGTCACATTATCACCTCCTGTCAGGGTGACAAATAGGCTTTGGCACTAATCTCGTATCCAGCTAAATGCTTTCAAATTGCCTGTCGCCCCATCCCTTGTTGAGCTCCAAATGCATTTAAAGCACCCCTCCGCTCACAGGGCTAAGGAAGAATGGTAACAAGCATGATGCTGATTAGCTCCAGGGAGTTAAATGCTTGGAGCCAGTGTCAGAAAGGGGGCTGATCTGGTGGGCATTTATAGGGGGTGGCAGGTGGGCAGGAAGCCTAAACCTGTTACTTTTCTCCCATCCAAGTACTAACCAGGCCCGACCCTGCTTAGCTTCCGAGATCAGACGAGATCGGGCGCGTTCAGGGTGGTATGGCCGTAGACTAAACCTGTTACTTTTCTATGGACTCTGATTTTGGCTTTATTTTTTAATCCTCACTCAAGGATATTTTCCCATTGATTTTTAGAGAGAGTGGAAGGGAGAGGAAGAGACAGGGAGGAACACCAACGTGAGAAACACATCGATTTGTTGCCTCTTGCTTGCCTCGACCAATGCAGACATGTGCCCTTGACCGGAATCAAACCTGGGACCCTTCAGTCCACAGGCCGACGCTCTGTCCACGGAGCCAGACCGGCCGGGGCCTCTCTGAGTCTTCAGAACAGTGTCACCCTTAGCGACTCAGGTTCTCTCCGCCAAGCGGAGAGGAGGGATTTGTGGTGGCAACAAAGACGGGATGAAAAACGAGGTCCCCCAGTTAGTTAATATCAACATAATCTGGCTTGACCATACCTTCAGGAAATAATGATGTAAGGGAATAACCATACCTTATGGGGGATCATTAAAAAGAAATGTTTTATTTCTTCTAATTTCAAGTTCGATTTTTCCAGAAGCACAGCACTGGGGGCTTGTTCTGTCTCCTTCCTGTGTGTCCCAGACAAGGCCAGGGTTTTGCCTTTGACCTGCGGCGTTGGGGACAACACACTGCTAGCACGCCTGGGACCCAGAGGGCACAGGCCCAGGTCTTCACCCAGAATGTTCGAGGTTGCAGTCGCCTTGGCAGATGTTGCCCAGAGCCTGCTGGTGAAGGCAGTGCCTGGGATGTCCTCTTAGTTCAGTGGTCAGCAAACCTCGGCTCTCGAGCCACATGCGGCTCTTTGGCCCCTTGAGTGTGGCTCTTCCACAAAATACCACGGCCTGGGCGAGTCAATTTTGAAGAAGTGGCATTAGAAGAAGTGTAAGTTTAAAAAAATGTGGCTCTCAAAAGAAATTTCAGTTGTTGTCCTGTTGATATTTGGCTCTGTTGACGAATGAGTTTGCTGACCACAGTCTTGGAGGGAAGGTGCCTGAGCTCCTTATGACCCTGTGAAGGTTGGCCCTCAGCAGGTTCATCTTACTCCTTCCTCTGTTCGTTAAGGTGAGAACTGGATTCCATCCACTCAGTGAGACTGACTAAGTCCTCCTTCACAGGCCAGAGCGACCGGGCCGGGATCGGCTGCCAGCGACCTCGTGATCCGGTGAAGAAGTGTTGGTTAATCTGGGAGTACAGTTAAAACCACACCAGCCCCATCTAAAACAGAAACAAACACCCTCCCGGGACTTTTTCCAAGAACTTACTCAAAATGCAAAAGCTTTGCTGGTTAAGGATTAAGTCCTCCTTACGCATTAAGTGGTTTTAGCGTGAGGACTCCCGAAGCATGCTATGCCATGACTCACCGCAGCCATGACAGCTATTGGCCGCATGGGGCTTTGATGTTTTTAAAGGGCCATGGCCCACATCCCTTCGTTCGGCTCTCACAAAAAGCCTTGTCTGGAGCAGAAGAACCTGGTTCTCGTCCCATCGCTGTGAGAGTCTGAGGTGGAGGAAGAGGTGTGCCCCACCCTCTCCAGCTGGGACTCCACAGGCCTAGGGCCAGGCCAGAGTTCCTCCTGTCTGTCCACCTGCTCAGCTTGGGGACACATGACCCCTCGAGGTCAAAGGGCCCGAGAGGAGGGCTGCAGAGTGCCCTGGAAGTAGATGGCTGGGAGTTGAGGAGCCCCCAGACGGTGCTAGAGCCCCTTCCCCCCCCCCCCCCCCGCCGGGGGGCAGATGGAATATGTGCAGGGAGGGTTGGTGGCACCCTATACAGAGGGCCTTGTTGGGTCCTCGGGCCACCCCCAAGCTGGCTCCCAGAGCCCTTTCCCCAGTGGTGGGAGGGATGACAGCCTGTGGCTTCCCCAGGACTGATAAATCCTCCCAGGGGTTCCTGATTAAAATGTGACTGGGGCTGCCTGTCCGTGCCCTCTAGTTGGGTGGACACAGCTGGTTTCCATTCTTATTTCCTTTGAAGAAGCCTCCCCAGTGCCCGCTAGGTCCTTCTGTGGCCCCCCCAAAATGAACCGTGTGTGCACACTTACCAGTGTACCTTCCAGAGGCGATGGAGCTGCTCCGGACTCTCCCCGGGAAACGGGGAGGGTGTTCTCGGCACAAGCCATCTCTGTTGACGGGCACCCACCGATCTACAGGGCCGCTGGGGAGTTTCCCAAAAAGTCATCATTGGAAATCCAAGTTCCTCTGCCGGCTGTTCGTTAACTGGCAAAGCTTTTTGCATTTTGAGTAAGTTATTGGAAAAAGTCCCGGGAGGGTATTTCTTTTAGTTTTAGGTGGGGCTGATGTAGTTTTAACTGTACTCTCTGCATGGACCAATGTTTCCTAATCAGATCACCAGGTCGCTGACTGACACTCCCAGCCTGCCTCTGAGCAGCCTCCCCGGCTCCCTGCTTCGCAGGGCTGCTCCCCGCCTCGCTGGGGCTGCTCCCCGCCTTGCTGGGGCTGCTCCCGCCTCGCTGGGGCTGCTCCCACCTCGCTGGGGCTGCTCCCGCCTCACTGGGGCTGCTCCTGCCCCGCTGGGGCTGCATGGGCGGTCTTGGGTGTGAAGAGCTAGTTGAGCTGGTTCCGTGTGCAGGGGGCTCTGGGCGTGCTGCTCTGTCTTCTGGGGGCCACCTGGTGGGTCTGAAGGAGGGCAGGGAGCCCCTGAAAACAGATCAGTGGGGTTTGGTTTTTGTGCTGAAGGAAGCATAGTACATTCACAGTAGAAAATTCAGGCAATTCAGATAAAACAAAGCCGCTCCCCTGGCCTTCCTCAATGGGCAGAGCCCCTGCACTCGTGGCCCCGTTCCTCGCCCGTTAGAGACGGAAGGCGGAGAACTTGGGCTGCACTCGTTCTCTGAAGCAGCGGTCCCACCCTTTCAGGCCTCACGGACCACCGGTTGGCGACCGCTGCTCTGAAGGACACAGATTTGGGAGCCAGACTCCTGCCCGGGTTCGAATCCCAGCTCCGCTACTTGCAGGTGACCCTGGGCAGCTTAAGTCACCTCTTCCTGCTTCAGTTTCCTGGGCTGTGAAATGCGACTGTGAGGATGAAAGGGCCAACGTGTGAAAGACCCCGAAACAGGACCTCGCACAGCACCCGGGGGGCTCCCAGTGCAGCTGCTGGGGTCGCGTCTCCACGGGGAGCCTGCCCACGGCTCCGGGTCTGCGTTCCCTGAGGTGGAATGGAGAATCGGGACTCGAGTGTTTGGAGTTTCCTGCTTCATCGGAGTTTGACATCTCCCAGCTCCTTTCCTGCCCAGGCGAGGGGTGTCTGTGGTCTGTAGGACAGAGTGACACAGGCAGGATCTTGCCCACGACCGTCCCTGGGGTGGGGGTGGGGGTGGGGGGCCCAGCCCACGGGTTAGTAACCAAGGGGTTCGCAGCACCGGTGGCAGGAACTGTTTTCCTAGCAGGTCCCCGCCAGTCCTGCTCTGGCTGCACCTCCCATCCCATCCAGCAGCCTCGCCTCACAGGGCGGACCTGGGGCGTCTCAGCCTTCCCCAGCAGCCGCCCCTGCCCGCCCACAGCTGAGCTGTTAGTGTGGCGGGCGGGGTGGAGGCCGAGGTCCCGCTGAGCTCAGCAGGCTGTTTCCGGGACGTTACCTAGGCCCACGTGGGCACTCCTCGGAGGCTGTGTCCACGGGGAGCTGCTCTTCCAGGACTTGGAGGCGGCACGCCCAGGCCGTCTCCCCGGTGTAGGGAGCGGTTAGAGGGCTAAGCCTCGGACTGACCTGTTGGCAAAGCCACAAACAAGTCCCAGCTTGGAGGGCACAGCCCTCTTAACATAATTAAGCTTGCCCTATGCCGCTCCCTAGATCCTTCCTGGATAGCTGAGGGGCTGTGGGAGGTGCAGCAAGTGCTGCCAAAACAAGGGAGACTCAGAAGAACTTTAACTAAGGTGACCACTACCTTGTTTACCTCTGGTTATAATAAAATAAAGGCTCAGCTGGTCGTCTGGATCTTCTCTCTGTGGCCTGCGCCAGGCACAGGAAGATCCACCTAGATCCAGCTTATTCTCTCTGTCTGTCTTTTGTCCATCCTCCGCCCCCCCCCATGGCTGTGCTGGTGCGGGACACCGGGTGCCTGCCTTCCGGGGCCATTTCCTGCTTGAGCGTCCTCTCCCGTCTCACATTTCCCCCTCACAGGCCTTCCCCGAGGTGAAGGCACGGGCCTTCCCCGAGGTGAAGGCACGGGCCTTCTCCATTTCCTGGGCAGGGAAACCGAGGCAGAGCGGTTAAGGAGGGTTAGGAAGCATTCAGCGGTCTCAGAATCTTAGGCTCTGGTGGGCAACCTCTTCTGCTGGCTCTTACTTATTTTAAAACGTATTTTATTTTTGAGCCGCTCTATGAGCTACTGATGAAGCCAAAGGGAGTGTGAGAGTCTCCTCTCAGAGGAGCAAGAGATTCCCCATCAGGGTGCAACCAACCAACCAGCCAGCCTCCCTTCTCTCTCTCTCTCTCTCTCTCTCTCTCTCTCTCTCTCTCTCTCTCTCTCTCTCTCTCTCTCTCTCTCTCTGTCTCTCTTTTTCTCACTGTCTCTCCCCACACACACACACCACTTATCTCCTGCTGCACAAATACGGTGACCAGCTGCTACCTGTGACATCGTACAGAACCCGGACATTTATCAGACTGAATGTTGTTTTCAGTGCATGTGCAGGTGATGTTTTAAAAAATAGCCTTCCGGGGAATCCCGTTGCACACGAATAGCCGTTGTTCTCTTAGGTAAATCTGATTTTCACATTTTAACTTTGTTTAGCGTGAATATAATACCATTTAAACAGGAAATCTACACAGGCCGTTGGTACTGTAGCCCCATTGTCTTATTGAGCAGCCCAGTTAGGGTGGGGCGTTTCTCTCCGAATGTGTGTTCTAACAGTGGTTAAGCCACTTTGCTAATTGACATGGGGGTGAAGAAATAGCTGGGGTGTTGAGATGCTTATAACTCTCAGAAGGGAGACGATGTGCAGGCCGTAAAATGAAGACCCTGTGGATACACAAGGGGTGCATTGGGGCTCACCGTGCCGCTGGGGGGGGGTTCAGAGGAGGCTTCAGGAAGCTCTTGGAGGGAGAGAAGGGAAGAGAAGGGAAAACTCCCAGGACAGATAGCGTTGTGGAGGGATGAGAAATATCTCAGGCCTGGGGAGCGGTGTCTGCAGGGGCACCGACGAGGGGACTTGCAGCGAAAGCGCCCAGAAGGTACTGGCCTGGTTGGCCCTGGGCTGCAGGGAGGCTGGGGGTGGGCAGGGGAGACCCTCAGTTGCTGAGTCTGGCCTACAAGCTCCTGGAATGTGTGACAGCTTTTTTATTTTTTAAAAAACTATTTTTACTAGAGGCCGGGTACATGAAATTCGTGCATGGGGGCAGAGTCCCCTCAGCCCAGCCTGCACCCTCTCTAATCTGGGACCCCTTGGGGGATGTCTGACTGCCAGTTTAGCCCCGATCCCAGGGATCAGGCCTAAAACGGCAGTTGGACATCCCTCTCACAATCCTGAACCACTGGCTCCTAATTGCTCACCTGCCTGCCTGCTAGCCTGATAGTCCCTAACTGCTTCCCCTGCCAGCCAGGTCAATCCCAACTGCCCCTCCTTGCTGGCCTGGTCGCCCCCAACTGCCCGGCTCTGCTGGCCTGGTCCCCCCTAACTGCCCCCCTGCCAGCCTAATTGCCCCTGACTGCCCCCCTGCCAGTCTGGTTGCCCCAGTGTCCCCCCTGCTGGTCTGGTTGCCCCTGATCCCACCCCCCTTGCCAGCCTGGTCATCCCACACAGCCTGCTTATTCAGTCATTTGGCTGCCTGGTCATAGGCAGCCATCTTGTGAGGGTGTGAGGGTTAATTTGCATATTACCTCTTTATTCTATAGGATTAATTTCAGAGAGAAAGTGAGGAGAGAGATAGAAGCATGCCACCCACCAGGGATCAAGGCTGCAACCCAGGCATGTGCCCTGACCGGGAATTGAACTGTGACCTCCTGGCTCATAGGGTTTTATTTATTTACTAGAGGCCCGGTGCATGAAAATTCATGCACTGGAGGGGAGGTCCCTCAGGCCTGCCTGGCCCCTCTCACAGTCTGGGAGCCCTCAGGGGCAAGAGGTGAGCTGGTGATCAGGGGAAGGCGACATCCCATCACACCTCTGCTGTTGCCACTGCCAGCAGCGCAAAGCTTGGGCGGCCCTGGTTACCTGAGCCTGGGTGGCCCTGGTTGGCTGGGGTGCTGAGGGGACTGGGGGACTCCGGAGGCAGGTGTGTGGAGCAGCTGGTCCCTCCTTGGGGTGGCCCTGGCCTTGCTGTGTGCCTGCTGCCTGGTAGGGTTGAGGGGACTGGGCACTGCCATCTTATGGCTGTGGGTGCCGCCATCTTTGAGGGTGGGTCAGCAATTAGCATATTCTCTCTTTATTGGCTGTGGGTGTGGCCATCTTTGCAGGCCTGGCAGCAATTAGCATATTTCATCCTTATTGGCT
Organism: Antrozous pallidus; assembly: GCA_027563665.1. Lineage (NCBI taxonomy): Eukaryota > Metazoa > Chordata > Mammalia > Chiroptera > Vespertilionidae > Antrozous > Antrozous pallidus. The sequence continues at coordinate 89,206,189 of CM050518.1, read as the reverse complement.
GTGGGCACTGTCATCTTTGAGGGTGTGGCAGCAATTAGCATATTCCCTTCTTATTGGCTGTGGATGCCACCATCTTTGCGATGGTGTGAGGGTCAATTAGCATACTCCCTCTTTACTTAGATAGGATTTTAAAAAATATTTTATTTTTATTTATTTGTTTTTTGTTAATCCTCACTCAAGGATTTTTTCCATTGTTTTTTTAGAGAGACAGAGAGGGAGAGACACACTGACTGGTTGTCTCCTGCATGCTCCCTGAGCAAGACCAGGATTGAACCTGCTGCCAAGATCTGTGCCCTTGACCAAAGTTGAACCCAGGACCCTTTTAGTCTGCAGGCCCACACTCTACTGGGCCAAATCGGCCAGGGCTTCCTAGGTTTTTAGACACCCCATCACCAGCTACCAGGAAGCCGTGGGCTCATCAGTCACCATTCTGAAGGTGGACCAGCCTCGAGGAGTGAACCAGCAGGGCGGACTCCCCCAGCAGAGGCAGCCCCCCACTCTAGCACCTCATCTTCCCAGTCGGGTGACAGAGCAGTGCTCTGACCTCTGGGACACCCCCCTTTCCAGGAGTGCCTCCTGGGGTGACCCATGGGGACTGCATACAGGGCTCTGGGGGTCCCAGCAGCAGGTCAGTGTTGCGCTGAGAAGCGAGGTGTCTCCCTCATGCCACCCCAACTTCTTCCTCGTCACAACTTCAGTGAATCTGGGAAGGGTCTCAGCAGACAGACTCTAGGCACCGAGACACGATCTTGCTTCCTGGGCGAGGGTGGAAGGTTTCTGGGCTGGAGGCCCTGTGCCCAGGGGGGCCTGGGCTCTGTAGGAGGCCTGTCCCGAGCAGACCCTCTGCAAACCCACCGCACCTCTCCCTCATTTAGACTCCGTTCCCTGCAGAGGAAGAATGCCGGCTGTGCAGGTCGGGAAGCTGACCGGTGTCAGATTCTGAGCTGTGTCCCCCAAAGAAATTAACATGAAAAGCACGGCTGGGTGACCTTGCCTCTAGACCACAGAGGTGGAAGAGGATTGCGAAATTGTGAGGAAACTTAGCAAACGTGTGCACATAATAAATAACATCCCGTCCGGGGCGGCGGCAGTGGTTTCTTGTGTAATCCTGTCTGCGTGCCCAGAGGTAGAAGCGAGGTATGTGAAGAATCATGGTCTTGGCGAGCCCGGCACTCAGCTCCAGAGCCGTGTGAAGGAGGCTGCACCTCCCAGCTCCCCCCCACGGGCCCCTCTTGGCAGGGAGTGGTTCACTAGCTCATTTACCATACTTATGCCATGCCTGATTGGTTTGGGTCTGTGGATAGAGCATCGGCCTACAGATTGAGGGGTCCCGGGTTCGATACCGGTCAAGGGCATGTACCTTGGTTGTGGGCACATCCCTGGTAGTGGGTATCCAGGAGGCGGCTGATCGATGTTTCTAGCTCTCTGTCCCTCTCCCTTCCTCTCTGTAAAAAATCAATAAAATGTATTTTTAAAAAAATGTTTGTGCCATTCAAAGGCTCCAAAGCAAATGACATTTTTCCTCTGTTGGCACAGTCCCCTCTGCCCAATCCTATTTCCCTTTAGAATTTTCCCAGAAGCCGCGGGAGAAGTACTTGACAAAGCTCAGGAGAGGCACTCAGTGATGGTGGCCTGACGTGACGACTTGGGTTGACTCATCTTGGTGGGTTTGTTTCCCTTTATTTGTTTATATTTATTTACTTTTGGTATGTTTTTATTGATTTCAGAGAGGAAGGAGAGGGAGAGAGAGAGAGAGAGAGAGAAACATCAGTGATAAGAGAGAATCGTTGATGGGCTGCCTCCTGCGCGCCCCTCGTGAGGCTGAGCCTGCCCCCCGGGCCTGTGCTCCGACCGGGAACCGAACCGGGACCTCCTGCTCCATGGGTCAGCGTCCAACCACTGGGCCCCGCCGGCTGGGCCTGCTTTCCTGTGGCGCGTCCTCCCTTGGTGGGGGGCGGGCGTGGGGGGTGGGTGACACGCATAAAGATTTTAGTGGAGGGTCAGGAGAACGAATCCTTCCCACTCCCCGGCTGGAACGTGGGGAAGCCGCTGTGTCTGAGTCTCAGTTTCAGAGCGAGGATGTCTGTCCTGCCCGCGCTGCTCGCCGACCCGCCACGGGAGCTGGCCGCCACGGAGAGGGACTTGTCCAGGCGTGAGACGACCCCGCCTGCAGTGACAGCCGTCTGACCCCCACACGAGGGGCGCGGAACGCGGCTGTGGGTGTAGTCAGTGGGGAGAGGAACTAGCATTTGTCGAAGATTAAAAAAACCCTGAGCTGAGCGATGTGAGAAGCCTGCAGCGTGACTGCTGCTCAGCTCCGTGTTCAGTTCATATAAACTCTGTCCGGGCCCCTCTTGCTGAGAGTGACCCCTCAGCTGCAGAGTCAGCGTCCCCCAGAAAGGACCTGCGAGGCCCCGCTTTCTGGGCCCACCTCACGCCTGTGGAATCCGTGCGAGGAGCCCAGGGACTGTCCCAGACGGTTCTCGTGCCCGAGCCAGGTTGGCTCGGCGGCTAGAGCATCGGCCCGGGAATGGAAGGGTCCCGGTTTCGATTCCGTCGAGGGCACGGACCTTGGTTAGGGGCTCCATCCCCAGCCAAGTGATGTGTCCCTCACATCCATGGTTCTCTCTCGCGTCTCTCCCCCTCCCTTCTCCTCTTTCTAAAAGCCAATGGGAAATAGCCTCAGGCGAGGATTCACAACGAAGGAAACAAAACAGAAGAGAGTTCTTCCTTGTGCTGAAGTTAGAGAAACGCTTGTCCAAAAGCCTGGCTTTGGAGGAGGGCTTACTTTTTCAGGGCTCACTTACCTTTTGCAGGTGAAGGAGGGGCGAGCCCAGAGAGGCCAGGGCTTTCCAGGAAGGCCCCTCCCTCGGTGACCCCAACTTTGTCAGGGGGTCATCGATTGGCAGTGGTCGGCAAACTCATTAGTCCACAGAGCCAACTGTCAACAGGACAGCGACTGGAATTCCTTTTGAGAGCCAAATTTTTTATTTTTTATTTATTTAAAAAATATATTTTATTGATTTTTTACAGAGCGGAAGGGAGAGGGATAGAAAGTCAGAAACATCGATCAGCTGCCTCTTGCACGCCCCCCACCGGGGATGTGCCCATAGCCAAGATACATGCCCCTGACCAGAATCGAACCCGGGACCTTTCAGTCCACAGGCCGACGCTCTATCCACTGAGCCACACCGGTTTCGGCGAGAACCAAATTTCTTTTAAACTTCTTCTAATGCCACGTCTTCAACATAGACTCGCCCAGGCTGTGGTATTGTGTGGAAGAGCCACACTCAAGGGGCCAAAGAGCCGCATGCGGCTCATGAGCTGCGGTCTGCTGACGATTGGCCTAGGCCGTTACATGACTGTGCCTCAGGCGTGCCAAACTGGCGACCGGCGGGCCGCAGGCTTGCTGCTCCTGGGGTGGCCCGGGATCAGCACCTCCTGGCACCGGGGGCTCGTTAGAAATGCAAATACGTGGGTCCCCGGCCAGACCTGTGGGTCGGGGGGGGGGGGGCTCAAACCCTGGGTTCCCTGAGCCCCTGGCTAGGCTCCCAGCTCGAGCGGAGCGCCCCTCACCGAGAGACACCCGTTCTAAGTGACGAAAGGCTGTGGTGACCCTTTCCTGAGATGTTCCACTGGCTCCGGGTCGGAAACGTGGACCTGTCCTTCGGCCTGTTTCCCACGCGGCGGACAGCCTCTGTCGTCCCGGGCGAACGGGGCGGGCTCATCCTCACCGGCCGCAGGGCCACAAAAAAGGGAAGTCTGTCGTACCCTCCCGCGTGGGAGTCATTTGACAAACGTGTCCTTGATTGCACTGAGCGTGGGGAGCCGGGGCGGTCAAAAGAGGGCCATTTCCCCCAGGCCTGGGGTAATGGGTGGCTGCCATCTGCTTGCGTCCATTACCCTTCCCTTCCTTTCACCTCCCGTGAGGCCTGCCAGCGCGGGCCTCAGTGGTGGGCGGGCCGGCCCACCCGGACGTCCGCTCCTTCTGTACGGTGGCTGGTCACTGCATGCCCCTGGGACGGGAGCCCCTGGGACGGGAGCCCCTGGGAATGGAGCCCCTGGGACGGGAGCTCCTGGGATGGGAGCCCCTGGGACGGGAGCCCCTGGGAATGGAGCCCCTGGGAATGGAGCCCCTGGGACGGGAGCCCCTGGGACGGGAGCCCCTGGGATGGGAGCCCCTGGGACGGGAGCCCCTGGGAATGGAGCCCCTGGGACGGGAGCTCCTGGGATGGGAGCCCCTGGGACGGGAGCCCCTGGGAATGGAGCCCCTGGGACGGGAGCTCCTGGGAATGGAGCCCCTGGGACAGGAGCCCCTGGGACGGGAGCTCCTGGGATGGGAGCCCCTGGGACGGGAGCCCCTGGGAATGGAGCCCCTGGGACGGGAGCTCCTGGGATGGGAGCCCCTGGGACAGGAGCCCCTGGGAATGGAGCCCCTGGGACGGGAGCTCCTGGGAATGGAGCCCCTGGGACAGGAGCCCCTGGGACAGGAGCCCCTGGGAATGGAGCCCCTGGGAATGGAGCCCCTGGGATGGGAGCCCCTGGGACGGGAGCATGGCGTGCCATGCGGGGGGAGGTTGCATAAGCAGAGACCTGGTCTGTGGGCTCACGCTGGGGCAGGGAGGGGTCCGGAAGAGGAGAGGATGTTTTCAGTGACAGCGTTTCCATCACCGAGCTGACTGCGGGAAACTCTTTGGGCATCGCCCCGTGTACCCTTTCTCTCCCTCCTGCTCTGTGGGGCGGGCCGGGCCTCCAGGCGAGACGGCCGCGTCCCTCCCGCTCGCGTTCCCGCCCGGGCCTTTCAGAGCTTGTGAGGAGCCAGGAGGATTGCCAGGTCTCCCACGTTATGGGTTCTAGGGAGGAGGAAGCCACATTCCCCGAGGAAGGGGCAGTGTGTGGTGCGTGCAGCTGTGTGATCCAGCGTACTTTTCCGATTGCGCCCCTGACGTCCTGTGGAGCTGGGGCTGGCGCTGTGGTTAGAGGTCATGGCGGCCCTTCCCCCCCCCGCCCCCCCCCCCCGCCGTGGGTGAATGGGGCGGGAGGTGCCCTCCCAGGCCTTTGGGGTGCTGACTCTTCCTGGAAGGGCCTTGAAGAAAAAGCCCCGAGAACGTACGATTGATTCGTGGGCAGAACGTTTTTTATGGAACTTTGAAATTTCCTCCCTAGACTTATTTGTAGAAATTTACTGCTGCCCTTGCTTTTTTTGATAAAGGAACTTTGGCCATGACCATCCTCACCTAAGTTCCTTTTTGTCAGTCCCAAACCGGGACCAGCGGATATAGTCAATCGTATCTTGGCAAAAGCATTTTTGAAAAAAAGTTATCAAATACAAATGAATATTCAGAGATTGCTCATTATTAACGAGCCAACTGCCACAATATTTTCAATTTCATTTACAAAGATCCGCCACTGTGTCTGTAGATGCTTATGGCAAGCAAGTGGTTAAAGAGAACAGCGCTGATGGAAGCTTACCTTGAAGCACAATGGCAATGGCTGGAGGTTCTTAATAGCACTTACTAATTGCTCAGAGCAGTCAGGCGTGTCGATGCCAGAAAGCTTGGGTAAGAGTGGCTTATATCTGAAACGTGTTCCTACCTAAAGGATGTCATGGCCCAGCCAGTGTTGCTCAGTGGTTTTGTGTGTGTGTGTGTGTGTGTGTGTAAAAGGGTGGTACTCTCTGAGGTTGGGGGTCATCCTGTGAACCTCAGTGGAAAATCGCCCTTTTGTTACCAGCTCAGCCCCCCACACTCAGTGCAGTCAAGGAGCTGCTTGTCAAATGACTCCAACCTCATGGTCATCCTATGAACCAGGAGGTCACGGTTCACATCCTGTTTGGTTGTGGGCTCAATCCTCAGTAGGGGGCATGCAAGAGGCAGCCAATCGAAGTTTCTCTCTCACTGATGTTTCTATCCCACTCATTTTCTCTCTGAGATCAAGAAAAAAAAATCCTATCTAATAGAAGAGTAAATATGCAAATTAACTATCACTCTGCTACACTCACAAGTCATGTCTACTAGCTAATCAGGAGCAAGTATGCAAATTAACCCAACCAAAATGGCTACAAGCAGAAGGCTTGGGTTGCCCCCGGTGATGGAGGAAGCCAAGCTTTCTGCATGTCCTAGCTAGCCCAGGCCTCCACTCAAGGCTACAAAGTTTCAATTATAGAAGATAAATAAATCCCAGATACCAGGGCTTCTGCTTGCGTTCCCGGGGGGCATGGCTGGCCTGAAAACCACCACAGGCCCCTCTCCCAGGCCACTCCACACCCCAAGGGAACCCCCACCCTGATCTAGGATACCCTTCAGGGCAAACTAACTGGCCCCCACCCTTGCACCAGGCCTCTATCCTATCTAATAAAAGAGTAATTTGCAAATTGACCATCACTCCAACATATAAGATGGCTACCCCATGTGGACACAAGATGGCTGCCACAAGATGGCCATCAGGGGAGGACAGTAAGAGGTTCCAAGCCTGCAGAAGAGAGCAGTTGAAGGTGGGGTGGGAACCAGGCCTGCAGGGGAGAGCAGTTGTGGGAGGACCAGGTCTGCATGGGAGGACAGTTAGAGGTGACCAGGCCTGCAGGGAAGGGCAGTTAGGAGTGACCAGGCCTACAGGGGAGGGCAGGTAGGGGCAAACAAACTGGCAAGAGAGCAGTTAGGCGTCAATCAGGCTGGCAGGGGAGTGGTTAGGGGGTGATCAGGCTGACAGGCAGAAGCAGTTAGGGGTGATCAGGAAGGCAGGCAGGCAAGCAGTTGGGAGCCAGCAGTCCTGGGTTATGAGAGGGATGTCCTATGAGCAGTCAGACATCCCTCGAGGGGTCCCAGATTGGAGAGGATGCAGGCTGGGCTGAGGGACACATACCCCCGGGCACGAATTTTGTGCACCGGGCCTCTAGTTAAAAATAAAGTAACGGATGTCGTGGACGCGGATGCTCTGTATCAGTGGCTTTGTGTGCTCTGTTTTTGTTCCTCGGTGGGTCTCAGATTTCGTGGGTGTGTATCAGTCACGTGGGACGTTTGTGAAGCAGATTCCCAGGTCCCAGCCCTGGAGCTTCTGACTCAGCTGGTCTGGGGTGGGGCTTGAACTGAGTATTTCCAACCAGCCCCCAGACACAGGGACCGACTTGGAGAGCAGCTCTTCCGGCCAGAGCAAGGGCTGAGCCCCTGTGGCCGGGTCGGTCCCCCTGCCCTTCCATTTCCCGCCGGGTTAGCGGGGCACGTTCCCCGCAGTGAACTCGGTCTGGGCTGCAGCCCGTTTTCTTCGGAGTCAGAGTGTGTCTCTTGCTGCAGACCCCACTTTGGGTCAGTGCGAGTGAGCCCGTGTCCTTTATTGGAAAAACTCTTCACTCACGGCTGAGCTTTTCTCTCGGGTTTGGGGAGCAAGCGCCGTGTTCTCTCTCTAATCACTGAGTGGAAGCGAGCTTCTCCAGACGGATTGGAGAGCGCCTGGATGATGGCTGTTGACTCGGAAATAAACGAGGAGGCCACTCTGCTCCTGAAGCACTCCATCTGAAAGGCGGGGAGAAGGCTGCGAAGAGGGCGACTCTCTCCTTGTGCCCCGGGGTGGAGGGAGAACGGTCGCCGTGCCTTGCACGGAGTGATGGCCGTGGCTGTAGGTCCAGCAGCCAGAACTGTGGGCTCTCGGGACCGCAGGGACGTGTGGCACAGTCACCATAGGATTTCGCCCTGCACTTTCCGTCCTTCTTAAGTTTACCGGCTCCATTTTGAGTTTTCCAGGAAACCATGAGTCCACTTCTTAGGAGCATCACTATGTTTTAGTTCAATGTCTGAGTCCTGGTGAGACGGGGAGGCTGGGAAGGGACGGATAGGAGAGGGCAGGGAGAACGAGGTGGCATCATTTGTGTCTTTCTCTTAGTTGTAGCTGGAAACATTCCAAGCCTGGATTTCCAAAAGTGGAAGGGGAGCGGCTAACCCCTACCTTCAAAGAGTCAACAAATCCCCCAACCTCAGATAGTACCACCTTCCACCTTTCACTCTCTCTCTCTCTCCCTTCCTCCCTCCCTCCCCCTCTCTCTCCCTTCCTCCCTCCTTCCCTCCTTCCCTCCCTCTCTCCCTCTCTTTCTCCCTCTTTCTCCTTTCCTCCTTTCCTCCCTCCCTCCCTCCTCCTCCTCCTCCTCCCTCCCTCCCTCCCTCCCTCCCTCTCTTTCTCCCTCTTTCTCCTTTCCTCCTTCCCTCCCTCCCTCCCTCCCTCTCCTCCCCCTCCTCCTCCTCCCTCTCTCTCTCTCTCTCTCTCTCTCTCTCTCTCTCTCTCTCTCTCTCTCTCCCCTCACCAGAAAACCCTAGTCACCTCTCCTAAAAACCCCTCAGCTCATTAAAGCAGATGATCCGATAACAGGCGTTCACACACTGAAGCAGTCTATGAGGGGTGCAAGGCTGGGCTCTGAGAGAGAGGGACCAGGCTAGTGCTTGGACGCCCTCCTCAGTGGCTGCCTGCGCCCCGCAGCCCCCCTCAGCTCTGAGGACAGGGCCATGCTTTCCCGCCACTGCATGTTTTGAAGATACCAGGCGACAAGAGAAGCTTTGACTTTGTCCAGCATGCGGATCTTGTAAGAGTGCCACATCTGGAGCCTGTGTGTGCGTGCTGACCAGTGTCCCCCCGTCAATGTAGTCAACAAGCGTTGTTTGGCAATTACCGTGCACGGCAGCTGCGAACCACTGCTCTACAGCCGGGCTCAGGGCCTGGCTCTGGAAGGTGCTCGATACACATTTAAAAAAATATATATATATATGTTTTGTTGATTTTCTACAGAGAGGAGGGGAGGGGGACAAAGTTAGAAACATCGATGAGAGAGAAACATCGATCAGCTGCCTCCTGCACACCCCCCCCCCCCCCCGGGGATGTGCCCGCAACCAAGGTACACGCCCTTGACCGGAATCGAACCTGGGACCTTTCAGTCCGCAGGCCGACGCTCTCTCCCCTGAGCCACGCCGGTCTCGGCTCGATGCATATTTGATGAATGGGGCGTGGACGGTCTCTCTGCAGAGAGGCGGCTACACAGCTCTCAGCGCCTTCCAGAAGGCAGCCTAGCCCTCAGCCCAATGCCCCGGGCGCTCGTGGAGACCCGCCAGGGGCCGCTCCTGAGGACTGTGAGGCTTCTGGGGAAGAGGCCAGAGGGGGAGAGGCCCCTGCAGTGTGTGTGGGGAGCGGAGATGAGTGAGAGAGCCAGCAGTTCAGGCTGCTACCCCCTTCCCCCCCCACACACATACACACCAGGATCAGGGTCAGTGGACGCTGTGGCCACTAACGAGCCGAGGACAGAGGCCCAGGTACGGAGTCAGGTGCACACTGAGGGCCAGTGCCGGTCGGGCCCGCGGGGCATGAAGTCAGAGGGCTCCTGGTGGCCGCCTCAGCTTTCCAGTCGGTGCGGGGAGGCCTCTGAGGCCCAGAATAGGAAGGTCACATGTGCAAGGTCAAACGAACCCCTGTGAGTCGGAGAGCCGGAGCAGAGCCCTGGTGTCTGGCTCATCTGTGGTCTGCAGGACACGCTGTGGGCGACAGGAGCCTCTGGGGGAGAAAAGGGGCAGGAGGGTCACCCTGTGTATCCTCTCTGACCACAAGGCTTCCTGAGGGGCTGGCCCGGCCATACGCTCCGCCTGTAGACTCAGCGCCAGCATCGCTGGTCTTTCCGGGCCAGCCCTGCCCCCGGCACCTGCCCGCCTCCCCTGACCGTGGCCTGCTCCTCGGGGGCGGGGCCCTGACCCCTCCGGGGAAGGGTGCAGGGGCTGGGAGGGGTGCAGGACCAGCTCCCACGCCCTGGGCTGTGGCTGTTGGCCAACTTCCCCGGGGCTGTGTGAGCCCAGACTTCGGAGGGGTCAGCTGACACTCGGACACGCTTGCCCAGCTCGGCAATTGTCTGAACCGGGACGGGTTATGTAACGTTATTACATAACCCTGATCCCCCGAGGCCGCAGTCACCCTCTGATTAGAAGCCGGCCGCCCCGGGCCTCTTTCGGAACTGTTTGCACACCTTGGACGTGAGCCGAGTCTCAAGGCCGTCGTTCCCCGCGCGGAAGGTGCCTGGAAGTTAGGCGTTTTGAATTGCTGTGATTTTTCCTAGCGATTCATTTTTATCGTATTTTCCGGAAGCACAGACATTTCATGAACGGTCCTTCACTGTGGGCAGTTGGAGGAGGTTTCAGCCATCCAAAGCCGCACGAGGGATCTAGAAAGGCTCCCCGCTAACACCTAGAAAGCGCGTGCTCTGTGTCAGGCTTCATGCCAACCGCTTCGGACGTATCAACGAATCCTCAGGATCACCCTACGAGGCGACACCCTGGGGTCTGGGATTCCTGTTTGCGAGCGTGGAATCCGGGCCTCGGGACCCGTGACCCACCCAGAGTCAAAGGGGGAGGAGATGGCAGGCAGGGGCCTGGCATCAGGTCTGCTGCCCTCGTGGCAGGGTGGGGGGCCGCACTGACCCCCTACCCCCACCCCGCTGTGCAGTCTGGGTCCCCGCTGTGCAGGTCTGCTCCCAGTGCTGAGTGTGGCCCCCCCTGCACTGGACTTCATGGTGGAGGGGTTTCTGCCTCTGACACCCTCCCCTTGTCCCCCGCCACCTCCCCTTCCTCTGTTGGGTGTTGCGAGCAGAAGGCTATCTCTTGGTCTCATCATCTTGGTCACCAGCCTTTCGCACCTCACCGGCCTCCGGTCGCCCGCGGACCACCGGTTGGCGACAGCTGCTCCAAATGACAGCAGCTGCCATTCATTCTAACTCTCCGGTCGGCAAACTCATTCGTCCGCAGAGCCAAATACCGACAGGACAACGACTGAAATTTCTTTGGAGAGCCGAATTTTTTAAACTCCAACTTCTTCTAACGCCACCTCTTCCAAATAGACTCGCCCAGGCCGTGGCGTTTTGTGGAAGAGCCACACTCAAGGGGCCAAAGAGCTGCATGTGGCTCGCAAGCCGCAGTTTGCCGACCACTGTTCCTAACGGAACACATGTTTTTCGGTCACGGTCATGCCTTCTGCTAAGCACCAAGGCTTTGGGGGAAATACCCCTGTGGGTATGGATTCTGGGATTGCAAGTTCCCGCTATACAACATCAAAGGGGGCAGTGGGCACTCTTTCCTTCCTTCCTTCCTTCCTTCTGTGGGCATGTGGGCAGCTGGCTGGGCATGACCGGGGAGCGGGCAGAAGGCCTCCTCCGTGTCCACCAGTGGAAGCCTTGGGCCAGCGTAGGGAAAGGGCTTCCCTTTGGCCAGCTGTGACTTGACTTTTTGCACAGTCTCCAAATTTCACGTAGCATGCGTTCATTCTTGTACTAACAGCATGATGCTTTTAAAAAAAATATATTTTTTTTATTGATTTCAGAGAGGAAGGGAGAGGAAGAGAGAGAGAGAAACATCAGTGATGAGAGAGTATCATTGATTGGCTGCCTCCTGCACGCCCCCTACTGGGGATGGAGCCCACAACCCGGGCATGTGCCCTTGACTGGAATTGAACCTGCGACCCTTCAGTCCCCAGACCGACGCTCTATCCACTGAGCCAGACCAGCTAGGGCCAGCATGATGTTTTTAAAAAAGAAAGCCCAAACCCACCTCGCTTTTCTTCTTGTACCCGTGCCTCAGTTTACTCCTCTGCGAAATGGTGATAACAGCACCTGCCCGTCGCCCCCACTCACTGCGCAGATCCGCGTGGGGCCCAGGGAGGCGAGCGCCGGGCGGGCTGGGTGCTGCAAGAGGAGGCGAAGGGGCGCCGGGCGGGCCCAGGCCGTGGGGCTGTGAGATGGAAGTTTAATCTTTTGCAATCTGAGCCCGTTTGTTCGGAGCCAGGACTTAAGCTGGGAAATGAATGAAATACATTAATTGTGTGCGCTTTTTTCAGTCGGTGGAGCTGCTCTTGAAGCTTTGAACAAAAGCTAAACTCCATGTACTTTAAGCCAAAATAGCATTCGAGATGCCTGGGGGATAAGAACAGCCGTGGAGCTGCTCCGTGGAGGATAAGAGTGAAAGCCAGGACCGGAGTGGGAAGGGAGGCTGTTGGGAGGCGCCCCCTCTCCCGCCTCTCCCCCCCCTCCCCCCGACCATGGAGGAGGCGGTGGCCAAGCCCCCGCTCTGGCTTCAGTCCACGGGCTGCGCAGTCTCCGTCTCCCGGCAGCTGATGCTTTTCTGGACATTCCTGAATGTGCAGACACGAGTTGCACCTCCCTGTCTGAACCCGGTGATTACAAGGCCGCACTTGCTGTTCGGACACAGAGAAAAGGAAATCGCGCTCTGGCTTGAATAATGAAGCCACGTCCCATGGCCGGGCCACGAGCTTGTCCTCTGATGGTCACTGGTCCCGATCTTTAGCACAGATGGGCAGTGTGGTCATCGGCCTCCCGCCTGGGGAGCCTGCAGCCCAGCGGGCGAAGCCGGCACAGCTGCAGGGAGGCCCCCGTGCCCCCGGGGGGGGGGGGGGGGCGTCAGGCTCCGGTTCCACGTCCAGCACTGAGTGATGCTGGGCCATCGCGGGCCATGTTCCTTTTGTTTTTATACTCAGAGTAAAGTTTAATAAAGACTTAAGATGCACATTATGGCCAAAACCGGTTTGGCTCAGTGGATAGAGCGTCGGCCTGCAGACTAGAAGGTCCCAGGTTCAATTCCGGTCAAGGGCATGTACCTTGGTTGTGGGCACATCCCCAGTAGGAGGTGTGCAGGAGGCAGCTGATTGATGTTTCTCTCTTATCGATGTTTCTAACTTTCTATCCCTCTCCCTTCCTCTCTGTAAAAAAATCAATAAAATATATTTTTTAAAAAAAAGATGCACATTGCCGAAACCGGTTTGGCTCAGTGGATAGAGCTTTGCCCTGTGGACTGGAAGGTCCCAGGTTCGATTCCAGTCAAGGGCATGTACCTTGGTTTCGGGCCCATCCCCAGTGGGGGGTGTGCAGTGGGCAGCTGATCGATGTTTCTCTCTCATTGATGTTTCTAACTTTCTACCCCTCTCCCTTCCTCTCTGTAAAAAATCAATAAAATATATTTTAAAAAGATGCACATTATAATAAATGATAAAATTAAAATATCCTCCTCCTGCTAAGAGTTCAACTTCAGGGTTTCTTATCCTGCCATCCTTTCTTTCTAGGCTTTTCTGTTACCCCCACTTCCTGTCTGTGGTGACGTAGGCAGATCCCCGCCTTCAGAAGTTAGAAGTTTTAATGGGTGTGTCTGTTTTGTTCACTGTTCTGCGCCCAGTGCTGAGAGCAGTGGCGGCCCCGGAGGAGGGAGGCGCCCAGCGGGCGTGTATTGGAGACTGTGCTGGGAGCTTCAGGGAACGCCCGCTCACATCCCGCAGCGTGGACCGGGCGGTGGGGGAGGGCAGGGGGCGAGAAGGGCGGTGGAAACGGCCTCTTCGGGGAAACGGCCATTAAATCTGGTGATGGGAAAGGGCTCGAACGGTCGGTGCATTACTCATAAGCAGTCGCTCTCATCACCTTAATTAAATGGGGCGATTTGAAAGTTTAATGCTGGCGATGGGCTTGTGTGTTTGGGTTTGATGGTTGTGTTGCATTAGCAAATACGGTATTGGAATACATGACCCGGTTTGTCTCAGCACAGTGTTGTAGCGAAAGCAGAAAGACCCTGCGTTCGGTGATGTGCTGTTGGAAACGGGTTCATTGTCAGAGGCGTCTTGACAGTCGGCGTTCTGTTGTCATTAGTCACTGTTATTTATCATTGATCAGTTATTGATCGATTCGGGCCCATTTGGAAGCCTTCCCTGAGAGTTCGTTGCTACGATGGGAGGATGTCTGTGGAGCCAGAGGGGTCTGAGCCTACTTGGGCGGACAGGAAAAGGGTCTTCGTAGGGCGTGGCCATGTCAAGCATCACACCAGTGGGTGCTCAAAGGGAGACACAGCTGGTGGTGCTTGGCTGGTTGGGGCGCCGTGGGGGTTTCTGAGCCGAGGGGCACGGTGCCCCCGATGTGTCCGCCTGTGGAGAGGGTGGCTGGAAGGAGCCCTGTCTTCATCTCGAAGGGATGTCTGTGCTCATGCTGTGCGTTCTGTGATGGTCGGTCGTGTCACTGCTGTGTACAGAGGACGCCCTGTGTATCCGCTTGCAGCGTTTCTCCAGCGAGGGTCCCAGAATTTGCTTCTGTAAGATAAGGCAGTTTGTTGGTTGTGTTTTAGGAAAGTGGGCCCTAAACCCATGCCAGCTCCTCTCTGAGGGGCTTCTGTGTTCTTTACGATGCTCCCCCCTCTCCGTGTCCATGGGTCTTATTCCTTGTGTCTGTCTTCTGCTTTCTCAGTGGTCACTGCCTTGGAGAAGTCTCCTTCGGCCACTCTAGCTAAATGACATTGTTGGTTCCCACACGTGGGTTGTTTCTGAGCCCCTTACCATGCCTTGCTTTTCTGTGTGCAAGCGTCTGTGTGTCTGATTTTGTCTGTCTTCACTGCTAGAATGTGTCTGTGAGCTCCAGGAGAGCAGCGACCTTGTTTATCCCTCCCCTTGTACCCCAATGTAGAGCCTGCCTGGCAAATGGTAGGGGCCCCATAATTGCATCACATAAAGGTCTCCAGGTGACTCTAGTGATGCTTAAGTTGCCTCACAGGAAGAGGGGAGGAGTTGGTCAGAGGCAGTCCTTCAGCAGATCAAAGGAATGACCCAAAAGGCTAAGACTTAGAAACTCCAGTCCTGATGTTCAGTTAGTAACCTTACAGTTTTACCTCAATGGGAGAACTTGCCAGCATAAACTGCAGAGAATTTGAGGACCTTAGTAACTACTGATGGTAAATGTAAAACATCCTGCAAACATATAGCAATGGAAGACACTATAATGAATATTATACACTGAGTGGCCAGCTTATTATGATCTCTAAGTGCATAATATTCTGGCCACTCAGTGTATATCGTATATAATATGCAAATTGTCCCCTTGACCAGGAGTTTGACCAGCAGGTAGGCTGGCCAAGCACCCATGTCCCTTCCCCATGGCCAGGCTGGCCCGACCCCACCCATGCACGAATTAATGCATTGGGTCTCAATACACACACACACACACACACACACACACACACACACACTGAGTGGCCAGATTAGTATACATGAGAGATCAGTATACATTCAGAGATCATGATAATCTGGCCACTCAGTATAGATCTTAGTCATAGCTGACTGTTTTTTAAAATTTTATTTATCTATCTATTAGTCTATTATTTTTGGTAATCTTCACTTGAGGATATTTCTCCACCGATATTTAGGGAGAGTGGAAGAGAGAGGGAAAGACAGAGAGAAACACTGATATGAGAGAAACACATCGATTGGTTGCCTCCCGCATGAGCCCTGACCGGGCCTGGGCCAGGGAGGAGCCTGCAACCGACACGCAGGCCTTTGACAGGAATCGAACTCGGGACCCTCCGGCCGATGCTCTGTCCATTGAGCCAAACCGGCTTGGGTTATCACTGGCTCCTTAAAGAAGGTAAGGTGTTAGCAAATTTCTGGTCTTGATAAGTCCTGTCTGACCTGATTTAACTCAGAGAACATGTATTTGAGTGACAGGTGCAACCAATCTTGAGACCTCACTCCAGAGCTTGCAGAGGACAAAACCCAGCAGGGCCTGTTCCCCTGCCCCCAGTTTAAGCCGTGGTCGTGACGTCGGGGGCAAGTCGGCTCAGCCTGTGACTCATCTGACAAAAGGGTTGACTGCTCAGCCCTAGCCGGCTTGGCTCAGCGGACAGAGCATCAGCCGGCGGACAGAGGGTCCCAGGTGTGATTCTGGCCAAGGGCACATGCCGGGTTGCAGGCTCGATCCCCAGTGGGGGGCGTGCAGGAGGCAGCCGATCACTGATTCTCTCTCATCATTGATGTTTCCATCTCTCTCTCCTTCTCCCTTCCTCTCCAAAACCAATAAAAAGAAAATATATAAAATAGTTTCTGCTCAGGGCCCGTTGCAGGAGAGGGATTTGGGGTTTTTATGAGCAGAATTTGCTTCTGTAAGATAAGGCAGTTTAACTTCCTCTGTTTGACTTCTCTCCTGATGAAACCACACGCCCACGGAAAGGCCCCGACTGTGAGTGATGGTAGGGACACCTCTGGCGCCGGCCTCCCCGCGCACCTGTGACTCGGCAGTGGTTAAGCCGCGGTGGCACCGGCCTGCGAGCGAAAGAGCATCGGTTCCCAGTCTCGTGATCGTGGAGCTAATCTGAGTGTTACGCTCTCTCCTGCCGTTTCCGCCTCGAACACGATCTTGCCCGGAAGAGATTGTCTGCTCCCCGAGGCACCTGTGCTCCAGGAGCAGCGGGCGGGCACTGCAGTGATTGCACAGCGGGGCTTACTGCGTGCTTTGTCTGCTCACAGCACCACCGTCTGCATGGCTCATGCCTGCCTCAGCCTTTGGCCTTCCTCTTCCTTCTCTAAATCCTCCCGTCTCCAGCAGCCTTCCCCAGCTGATCCAGACCCCCTCCCAGCTCCCCACCCCCCACCCCGGTTCTGCCCTTGCTGTCAGTGCCACTCACGTGGCCCCCAGCTGTGTGGAGGCGCGGCTGTGATCACGACGGGCACTCGGCAGCACACACGCTCAGTTGTCGCTCACGAGCTGCTTGCAGCAAGGGCTGTGTTTTCATCCTCTGCTTTTTATGCTTTTTAAACATACTCATTATTATTATTATTATTATTGATTTCAGAGAGTGAGGGAGAGAGAGACCTCAGTGATGAGAGACAAACATCGATTGGCTGGCTGTCTCCTGCACGCCCCTTACTGGGGAGGGGGGACCGAGCCTGCAACCCAGGCACGTGCCCTCGGCCGGAATCGAACCTGGGACCCTTTAGTCCGCCGGCCGGCGCTCTATCCACTGAGCCAGTTGGCTGGGGCCTCCCTCTGTTTTCTTCACGAACAACCAGCGGGGCGTGGCTGCCGGACAGCTTAGCGTTGCTGTGGATGGGCATCGTGGGGACACCGTCCATGAACGTTATGATCGGAACACAGAGAAATGGCAACTGTCAGCGCCAAAGCCTCAGTTGCCGGCTGACACCTTGGCCCTTAAACAATTAGAGCAACACATGGGTGAGAGAAACAGCCGGCACCGGGCCCTCCAGGGATCTGGGAGCGTCAGCTGCGGTGAATGCCGCGTCCCTCCCCGCGCTGACCCGCATGTGGAGCGTGTGAGCTGCCAGCACTTCGCACGTGGAGGGGCTTCCTGAGCGGTGGTCTCTGCCGGCCGCAGCGAGGCGGGTCGGCCCGCCCTTCCCTGGCTCACCCTGCCAGCCTCTCTGGCAGGACAGGTGCCGGTCACCTCTGTTGAGGGCCGAGGAGCCGTTGCCCGGCCGCCGTCTCCGGTTTCCCCGCGGTATCTCGGTTTCGCCCGAGTGTTGGTTTCGCCCTCGTCTGTGATCCGCTGCCCTGCTTTCCCTGTTGGCGTCAGGGCTGTTGGCACCTGCAGCTGCTTCGTGAGCTGCCAGGGCTTCACCTCCAGACCTGGCAAGGCCGGGACTGGCACCAGGGGTTACTTTCCCGCCCGGCCACTGGCTGTGGCCTCCGGTGGCAGCTGCCTCAGAACCGAAAGCCTGTTGCCTGTCGTGTCTGCACATCCTTCTCGCTTATCACCTGGGACAGAATCCCTACGTTCTGCCGTTCTGAAGGGAAGGGGTGACTTCCCCCAAATGTACCAGAGCATCCACGTCTACAGAAGTTCCACTGTGGGGGCCAAGCCCCCCAGGGCTGCTCTGACCACGCCGCTGTGGTTCAAGGCCTTCGCTGACAGTTGCGTTCAAGCCGTTTGTACGTCAGACGTGGGCCACACACGCTTCATCGGTGCGGTCTGTCCCGAGGGCTCTGAGGGCCGGGGGACAGTGGGTCTGGGGACCCGAGGTGTGGCTGGGCAGGGTGCGCCCTCACCCCCGGAGCCCGGTGCAGGCGCCGGCTTCGCTATGGAAGCAAGTTCCCCGCGGCGTCCAGCGGAGAAGCAGAAAGACACGGTGGTAAAGCAGGTTTCCGTCTTTCTGCCCCCGAGACCTTTCTTCAGCGCCTCGACTCCATGGTGAGCCTCGGCCTTGAGGTGCTGGAGAGGGCCGTGCAGGGAGTGGGCCTGCTTCTGTTTCACGGGCGGGGTTTCGGGTCCTGCCCAGGCGTCAGTCTCCAAAGGATGAACGGCTCCGTCGGGCAGAACATGACAGCCAGAGACTGGAGGCCGTTTAGCAGGAGACACTTTGTTGCAAAGTATGCGTTCAAGAGCATCCTGGTGTGGGACGGCTAAGACGGGTTTTTGTCATGGGGCAGGGCCTCGGGCAGTGGGCCCTTGCTTCCGGTCTTAGGGGCAGAGTCAGCGCCACGTTCAGTGGCGTGGGGGGGTGGCGTGACCAGGCGCACAGGCGAAGACTTCCAGGAACACCAGAGGCCTCGGGCTGTGTTAAGTCTCGGATGGAGTCAGCGCTGGTCTGCGCACACGCTTTTCTTGTGTTGGTGAACGTCCTCACGGGGGAGCCGTGTCGAGTGAGGGCCGCCTCCACGTTTTCCTGGACAGAGGAGCTGCCGCGTTCTGCATATTTCATGACGAGATCTTTGCTGAGATTTTTTCTGTAGAAAAACTCATGAGTCTTTTAGAAGACAGAAAACAGTGTCAGCCATAAAGTCACAGTTTTTCGCTTCACACACCTTCCCCTTCCTTCTCATCCCGCCTGCTCTGCTCTGAGATAAACTGGCAGGTTTTGGTGTAAACTTTCCAGACTAGCCCTTTGTCATCAGAGGTCCACTTTAAACAAACAAACAAACAAACAAACACACACACACAAGTGTCACCTACACTAATAAAAGAGAAAGATGCAAACAGGCCATACCTTTGCGACACCCACCAGCCAATCGGGAGTGAGTATGCAAATCAACCCAACAAACGGAAGGTTAATTTGCATACCCAGGCATAGAGTGGCTGGGGCGGGACACTTGCGTCGTCATCATGTCAAAGATGCAGGCGTTCTGCTCCACCCCAGCCTCTCTGGGCCTCGGGGTAGTGTGGGAAGGCGGAAAGGCGGCTCCAGCCGGAGCGAAGGCGGTGCCAGCAGCCAGGAGAAGGAAGGCCCGTGCTTGCATGAATATCCGTGTGTCGGGCCTCTAGTGCTATATAAAAATGTTTTGCAACTTGCGTTTTGCATTTAACACACCTTAGTTATCTTTGCAAATCATCTGTATTAGTCTACTACTACATGTTAGCAACTGCTAACAGCATGCTACCCCCCAGCGCTGGTGGAAATGTAGGCCAGTTCTCAGTTTTTAACTGTGCTGTCAGCCATGTCTCCGTGTGTCTGTGTCTTCATCAGGCCTGCTGCTTCTGGAGGAGACTCCTACACCTGGCCTCCCAGGTTTTCTCTAGTTTGCCTTTCTGTCCTTGTCTCTTGGTATCACCAGTCTTTTGATATTTTGCAAAACGTGGAGGCGCAAACATGGTATCTCACTGTTTATGGGTCATCCCTTGAATCCCAAGGGAGGCCGCGCATCTGTCTGTTGATTGGCTCTGGGCACCTCTGTGATGAATTGCCTATTGACAGGTTGTTCATGTCTTGTTCCTGATTTATAGGCGCTTCGGGAGTAGAAGATGTTAAACTTTTCTCTGTGCATTTGTGAGCGTTTCTTCCCAGCTCCTGTCATTCATTTATGAATTTGTTTACGGGGAGCCTTTTAAAAAATGAGGGCTGTCACGTCGGCCCGTTGTTTCTTTATGGATTCTGAGGTTTATGTCAAGCGCAGGCTTTCAATTCTTGACGTTGTTTTTGGAGCCCAACAGCCTTGACATTTATGCGGTGACTCGGTAAGCTAACGAGCGTTGGCCTATTCACTGAATGTGCTGTGTCTGCTTACACAGCGTCACTTCCTCGCCCCCGGAATGCCGTGCTCCACTCCGGTACGTGGCTGGCATCCGTTCAGGACGGTGGCTCTGGGAATCCAGTATCCCCCCACCGGAAAGCCTGCGAGTTATGGTCCAGCCCAGCACCTGACCGACCTCTTCCCGGAACCCCTGGTTACCGCGGCACCTGTCTGGCCCTTTTATGGCTCCGTCGTGGACTGGGTGCCTTTTCACTAGAGACGGACGCTTAGCGAAGCCACGGGCTTGCGGCACACCCTGCAGCGCGGAGCTGGGTCAGAACGGGGCCCGCAGCGGCGCCCGGCCCGCCGGCGCCCTTCCCCGAGGCCGAGCGGCCTGGGGCCGCCACTGCGCCTCCCTGTTCGCCGGTGAAGTGCGAGGGCCGGTCCGCCTTGGAGTGCTGCCGCCATCGCCGAGTTCTGAGTTTCCGCTCAGGGCCGCCCGCTCCGGTGCTTTCCTGGTCCGTCATTCCCCTCTCCTCATCTTCTCTCGCCGCCGTTGGGAACGCTCGTTTGAAATCCCTCCGAGGCAGACAGTGATTTATTTGGAGGCTCTCTTTGTTTCTGCAGGCCCTTAGACGTGTCTGCCTCATTTCCTGCGCTCTGTCTCTGCCGCTGAAATTAGAAACCGGGAGGCACAGCGGGTGCTGGGCGGTGGGGGGAGGCCGCCGGAAATAGCCCCGTCCGCCGGACTGTGGTCCCCGTGACGGCGCGGGACCGGCTGCGCTGACGAGGCGGGCAGATTGGGCCCCGGCTTCTCAGATTGTGCAGGGCGGCCTCCGTGCGTCATCCTCCCTCGGCCGGACCGGGGCCCTTCTGGTCCCACGCACCCCCTTTTCCTTCTGACGTGTTGATGCGAGAAGCTTTAGGACGGCCCTGGCCGGCGTGGCTCAGGTCGAGAGTCATCCCGTGCACCCAAAGGTCCCAGGTTTGATTCCTGGTCAGGGGACATGCCCAGGTTTCAGATTTGGTCTCACCCCCAAATAATTTCTCTCCCACATAGATGTTTCTCTCTCCCCCCACCCCCGTTCCCCTCTCTCTAAAAATCAATAAAAACACATTTTTAAAAAGGATTAGGACATTTTCAGGACAGCCCTGTATGTAAACGGCAGCTTAAATCTGCGGAAGCAGCAAGCAGACACCCCACAGTGGTCGGGGTGCTGAGCTGCGTGCAACAGGGTGTGGCAGTAAGTTAGGCGGGCACGTGGCTCGTTTGATAAACAAATGGCTGCCTGTGTCCCTGAGAGCCAGCGGCGTGGGGAGAGAAGCAGCCTGGAGCCGGGGGAAGAAGGCCCGAGAGGAGCCAGATTTGGGTTGCTGTTTGGGGGCTACCAGTTTGTTGTTTGGGGTACATCCCTCCACGTGGCTGAGTGTGCCTGCTTCAGGGGAGGGCTGTGAGGGTGGAGGGGTGAGAGTTGCGTTAGGTGAAGAATATGAGGCCACCCGCAAATGGGAATGATAGCTTTCGTACGCGCAGCTGTACATCGCTCCAGGTTGCTCAGGACCAGACCAGAGAGGGTTGGACCTGCATTGCCACTATTTGTCCACCATCTAGATATCATTACTATCATGTATACATGGAGAACTGTTGGACGTCAAAGTTGGGACTTAAGCCTTTTATTCTTACGTGTTTATTTCTAAATCTTTAGGTTTTTTAAAGGGAAAAAACCAGGGGAGATGCTGGAAGCCAATCATCCTATCGAAAAAAAGAGTAGTATGCTAATTTGACCGTACCTTCGCTACGCTACCAGCCAATCAGGGGTGGGGGGCAGGGCTGGCGCACGCGAGGCGAGGAACAGAGCAAGGGGTGGGGCTGCCACGGTGCCAGCAGGCCAAGGCGACTGCTGGGCCGGCAGGGGTCCAATCGCAGCCCCAGAGCCAGCAAGGGGTCCGGACCCGCACCACCGCCCCCAGGCCTGGCCACACCACATTAAAGCTTCTTTTATTATTAGCACCTTAAATTAATGTGATACATTTATTACAATTGACACATTATTTATTGACACATTATTAACAACAGTAAAATCTGCAGTTTCCATTAGGGTTCATTCTTTGTGTTGAACATCTTATGGTCTGGACAAATGTACCGTTAATGTAGTATCAGACAGAACAGTTTCATTGCCCTAAAGATCACCTGTGGCCCACCTATTCACCCCTCCCTGCTCTGAACCCTTGGCAGCCAGGGGGTGATCAGGCTGGCAGGCAGAAGGGGTTAGGGGCAATCAGGAAGGCAGGCAGGCAAGTAGTTGGGAGCCAACAGTCCTGGATTGTGAGAAGGATGTCCGACTGCCCATTTAGGCCCAATCCCAGTAATATCGGGCCTAAATGGGCAGTCAGACATCCCTGAGGGGTCCCAGATTGGAGAGAGTGCAGGCTGGGCTGAGGGATACCTCTCCCCCATGCACGCATTTTGTGCACCGGGCCACTAGTTGTTTTAATAATAGAGAGCTGTGGACAGGGAGTTCGGAGGGCTGGTCAACCTTGATTGCTCTGAGGGGTCGGAGCTGGTTACTGGGATGTTGGTGGTTGAAGCAGCCCCCACCTGTTAGTCCTGAATAGATTTACGGATTGGCTTTTACTGGTGTTTCTGGCCTGGGGGATACGGCTGTATCTTATGATTTTAATAAAAGGGATGCAAGGACAAGGATGCAAATAAGTGGAACATGAGTAACATGTGGAAATCCCCGGGAGTCTTTTCAGGTAGAGACAGGGAACGGGAGAGGAGAGGACTTCTGTTAACCTGGTGCAGGGCGGGGTGTCAGCATTTATATCCCTCAGAACTCCTGGGTGGCCACAGCCGCTGTGAGATGGGCTGCGTGAGACTGAACACATCCCGTGTAAGCCCGGTGCATCTGGATGGCGGTCCAGGCACCGGTCCGGTTTCCTTGGACCAGGGGGTGAGTGGCGGCAAAGCATCACGTCTATGTGCAAAGCCCCCACCCCCTCAGCCAAGGGGCACAAGGATGCCCGGTGCCCGCTGCTGAAAGGCCTTCCCCCTGAAGACGGGGGCTGGCTGCTTTGGGCCTGTTGGCCGTGCGGGCCGCCCCGGAGCCCGTCGTGTGAGGGCCGTTTCTATGGAAAAGGGGGATTCTGAGTTCCAGACTCGGAACTCGAACGCAGCTCGCTTGCACGTGGGTAAGGAAGCCCTCGCCCGGCGCTGCAGCGGGACCGGCCGCGCTGTGGGGACGCGGGGGGACCATGCATCTCTCTGGATGGACCCCAGAGGTACTCGCCCTCCCGAATCGCTCTGTAACGCCGCCAGGTCAGCTGTAGGGAGACTCCGGGACAGAAGACGCTAGGGAGTCACTCTGCCTTGATTTTCAAAATTATATTTTGAAATTTTCTTGGTGATTTTTTAAAAAATACATGTAGATTTTATTGATTTCAGAAGGGAAGAGGGAGAGAGAGAGAAACATCAATGATGAGAGAGAAACATCGATCAGCTGCCTCCTGCAGGCCCCACCCACAATGGGGATCTAGCTCACAACCCGAGCGTGTGCCCTGACTGGGAATCGAACCGTGACTCCTGGTTCCTACATAGGTCGACGCTCAACCACTGAGTGTGATTTTCTTTTAAAATATTTTTTTTGAGTTTTTACAGAGAAGAAGGTCGAGGGATAGAAAGTCAGAAACATCAATGAGAGAGAAACATCGACCAGCCACCTCCTGCACACCCCGTACTGGGGATGGGCCCGCAGCCAAGGTACATGCCCTTGGCCGGAATTGAACCCGGGACCCTTCAGTCCGCAGGCCGATGCTCTATCCACCGAACCACACCGGTTTCAGCATCTGTATTTTTGGGGGATACAGCATTCAGTCCACAACACTTGTCAGCCGGCCATGGCTTCGTTCTCCCCAGAAACCATGGGAGTCTGCCTCCCATGGACCCCTGGGTCAGTTCCTCTTGGGGGAAGCTTTGCTTTCTTTGCACAGTTCCAATTCTTGAAGAAAGGGCTCCCATCCCTGGAGCTCTAAAAAAAATGACACTTAGAAAGGAAGCTGCCTTGCCTTCTGGAAGGACACCTCCGCCGGTGACTGGCCAGAAGTATGCACATTTTAAAGAGACATCCCCCCCAAAGGAAGTTACCAAGGGTGGGGGCGAGAGATCCACCAACAGGCACTGCCAGGCCCTGGCATGAGCCTTCCCCTGCCCTCAGAATGTCGGCAGAAGCAAAGGTGTGTAACAGACAGCCTTCCCCGGGGGATTTATCCTGCAGATGGGAGCTAAGAGAGGGATGCACAACGGTGGCTGGAATAGACAGGATAAAATGAATGGCTTTGCTACGAGTCTTTTTCGGAAGATGGGGGATGTATTTATTCTTTATTTGAAGACAAGGGATATAAATTATACATGCATGAATGATCACATTTTAAATGGCGATATTCTCAAAGGCATCATCCAGAGCATTAGAAAAGCCTGGTAATGTCTAAAATACAGATTGGAGCCGAAACCAGTTTGGCTCAGTGGATAGAGCGTCGTCCTGCGGACTGAAAGGTCCCAGGTTCAATTCCGGTCAAGGGCATGGACCTTGCTTGTGGGCGAATCCACAGTAGGAGGTGCGCAGGGGGCAGCTGAATCAGTGTCTCTCTCATCGATGTTTCTGACTCTCTATCCCTCTCCCTTCCTCTCTGTAAAAACTCAAATATATTAAACAAACAAACAAACACATAAAACAGAGATTCGAGCTGGCCCCAGAAGGCCGGGCGATGGGTGGGTGGTGTGAGAGGCTGTGCCAGAGCGTTGGTGGGAGCTGACAGCGTGCCGGTTGCCCGCTGCACAGCCAGACACGCCGGCAGGGCCGGGAGCGCCGTCGTGGGGGCCGCCTGCGGACGCCACGCTGAGTCAGTCTGACTCGGGGTCTCGGGCGGTGTCACTCCTGTTTGGTTGTCTGTTGCTGCGAGCGAACCACCCCACGTGCAGTGGCGTGAAAACAACAGTCTTTCTATCCCTCACGTTGCAGTGGGCTGGCTCTCAGGGCCTCCCCCCTGCCCCCCCCCCCCCCCCCCCCCCGGGAAGCAGGAGGCCTCTCGGCTCAAGGGTCAGCCTTCGCTCCCTTCCTGGGCCTGGGCTGCAGCCAGAAACCCCCAGCTGGCTGCCGGCGCAGCCCATGGGTAGGGCTGCGTGTCCACAGGGAGCTTGTTAGCTTTGGCCTGAGCGTAGGAATTGCATAGTTTCTTCTGCCTGCGCGGCGTGCGGCACTCACGGCAGAATCTGAGCAGTGTTTGACGGGTTAGTAAGTTGTGCACACTTGTCGAGGCCCATTGGTGGGAGAGTAGATAAACAATGGTACAGGCGTGTGTATGCACACACACACGCGCACACACACACACACACACACACGCACACACACACATACACACACACACACATGCACACACACACACATGCACACACATACACATGCATGCTCACACACGCAGTGGACCACTGAAATGAGTGAACAGACCTGTATGTATCAGCAACGATAATATCAGTCGTGAGTGGGAAACAACAGAGTTATGGAATATGTGGGACGTGCTGCCATTGATTTATCTAAGGTGTCCAGTCCAACATTCGGGTGTATTCAGGGATATATATTTGGTCATGGCACACACATGGGGTGAGGGAATCCTTCCACTGTCAAGATAATAGTTGTCTTTCGAGGCAGATTGAACGGGGAAGAAGCCCTCAACAGTAACTGTAAATGTGTTTAAAAGATGTGTAAAGCGGCTAAGAGGAGGCTGCAAGATATGTGAAAATGTGAGCTGGGGATATGGATAGCTGCTTTAATGCCTCTGTACTTAAAAAATAGTCTGCAGTATTTTGTAATTTTTTAAAAAAAGAGAAGACAGCCAAAACTGTCTTTTCAAAACTGTGTTTGGCTCAGTGATAGAGCTTCAGCCTGTGGACTAGAGGTTCCCAGGTTCGATTCCGGTCAAGGGCATGTACCTTGGTTGCGGGCACATCCCCAGTGGGGGGTGTGCAGGAGGCAGCTGATCGATGTTTCTCTCTCATCGATGTTTCTGACTTTCTATCCTTCTCACTTCCTCTCTGTGAAAAATCGATAAAATTTATTTTTTAAAAAAGAGAAGACAGTGATATGTCATAGGTGAGCAAAAATATGTTTCGTGAGCCTCAGCGAGAGCTGAAGGGGGGACTAAAGGTCGCAGTCCTGTGTCAGATGACCCCCAAGGCCATGGCTTCTGCCCCACCCCCCTTTCCACACCCTCATGGCATCCGATGACTCTCAGACCTAGGATGGTTTGTACATTAACCAACGTACTGTCCAGCCATGGTGGCACTGGCTGCCTGTTGCACGTGGGCACAGGACAGCGGAGAGGACCCAGGGCCCGGGGCCATGCCAGTGCTCTGGCATCTCTTTAAGGAGAACGTCTGTTGGTACCCCTGTAATCCCAGAGGACCCCGCACGATCGTTTGATGCCCACAAGGACACGCAGTGTGGTCGCAGAGAGCTGAGGAGAGGTGGCTGCGCACTGGGGGGTGCAAACTCAGAGGTGCCTCTGAGAGCTAGGAACTGCACCTGAGTCATTCATGCATCTGTCCTGGCACCTGCCACACGGGCGCTTAAATATTTATTTGAATTAATGGCTCCAAGTATGTTTTATTAATGTGGCGTTGTTAGTCAGGATGGGAGGACACCTCCTCCCCGAGTGCCGAGAGTCAAACATGACGTATTAGGTGTAGGACAGTGGTCGGCAAACTGCGGCTCGCGAGCCACCTGCGGCTCTTTGGCCCCTTGAGTGTGGCTCTTCCACAAAATGCCACGGCTTGGGCGAGTCCATTTTGAAGAAGTGGCGCTAGAAGAAGTTTAAGTTTAAAAATTTTGGCTCTCAAAAGAGATTTCAATCGTTGTACTGCTATTTGGCTCTGTGGACTAATGAGTTTGCCGACCACTGGTGCAGGAAATAACAGGGCCTGGCGGGAAGCCCCCCTCGCCTGGCAGGTTTCCCGGGAGAGCTGTGGAGGCGCCGTTATGGGGGAGCTGAGTTCCGAGCCGAGACCCGGTGCTTCAGCCCCTGCCTGGCTGCCCTCCTCAGCGTCCCCAGCCCCGGTGGCCACAGCCCTTGCCTTGCGCCGTGAGCAGCCAGACTGGCCACGGCCCCCCTCCTCCCCCTCTGCCGGGATGTGGACGCCTCCGCCAGCTCAGCCTGCAGCACCCCAGTCTCTGGCAGCGGAAGGAACCACGGTCCCACCTCGAGGCGGTGAGAGCCTTCCTGGGACGCTGGGTTTATGGGGAGGGGCGGGTCAGATAACCGTGTCCTCTCTCTAACCCTCGCATGTCTGCTGCGGTGGACGCTGACACAGGACGTGCAGCTGCTCAGAAATGCAAAACAAGGCGAGTTTATACTCTGCTGTGAAGGGTTGCCCTTCCCTGTGGGCGATAACCGCTCTGCCATACGCGCCCTACGCGTGTTAGGCGATCTTTGCGCTCTTGTGGCTGATTACATCGCAATATAATGTAGATTTCTAACCGGTTGAGTAGTCTCAGTTCTATGTTACGTGTCATTTCCAGAGGTGGTGAGAGGGGAGTGGCTGCTTCATTTGGGAAAGTAACGGGCTGAAATACTCTGTCTAGCCTGGGGGTGGAGACGGAGCTGGCCACTAGCTCACTATCGCTCTGGCTGTCGCAGGTCTAGGTTAGATTTGTGACGTTCTAGGAAGTACGATGTCTGGATGCCTTTCCCGTTACACCTTTGGTTCCTAATTAAGTTAATATATTAGTCCCGAGGTCGGCACACTGCAGCTCTCAAGCCACATGCGGCTCTTTGGCCCCTTAAGTGTGGCTCTTCCACAAAACACCACGGCCTGGGTGAGTCTATTTGGAAGAGGTGGCATTAGAAGAAGTTTAAGTTTAAAAAATTTGGGTCTCAAAAGAAATTTCAGTCGTTGTCCCGTTGATATTTGGCTCTGTGGACTAATGAGTTTGCTGATCACAGCTTAGAAACTAAGCTGTTCGTATGTTGGCAAAACCCCCACTGACCTCTCCTGGAGACACAGGAGCAGCGGGAGGGGCAGGGAGCGCTGTGCTGTTCTCTACGGGCAGGGGCGTGGCTCCTCCCGGCTCCGCGCTGCCCGGCGGGCGGAATGGGCCCGAAAGCTCTGACCTGGCCTTAGAAGACGTGGGTTTTGGTCCAGACTCTTCAGCTTCACAGAAAAGTGGACAGTGTCACCTAAACTTGCTGAGCCCTCCCTCCCCCGCTTTATGTCACTAGAGCTGGAATAACAGTAGTACCTGCCCTGCTTCTGTCTCAGAGAAGTTGTGAGGTTCTCGATAATGTTTTAAAGTCCTCCAAACTGGCCCTAACCGGTTTGGCTCAGTGGGTAGAGTGTCAGCCTGCAGACTGAAGGGACCCAGGTTCCATTCCAGTCAAGGGCATGTACCTTGGTTGTGGGCAGATCCCTAGTAGGGGGTGTTCGAGAGGCAGCTGATCGACGTTTCTCTTTCATCGATGTTTCTAACTATGCCTCTCCCTTCCTCTCTGTAAAAAAAAATCAATAAAATATGTATATTTAAAGTCCTTCGAACAGTAACCCGCCTGCAGTCATTACCGTGGCCACAAGCATCAGGCATCTGTGATGTGGCCACATGTTCCCCGCGGGTAGAGGTGTAAGGCCCGGGAAGTCTCTGGCGGGCGCAGAGCTGCTGTGCGAGTGAGGTGTTCCCGGCTCGGAGTGTATGTAAGCCCAAACCACCTTCCTGCTCAAACCACCTTCCTGCCCAAACCATCTTCCTGCCCAAACCACCTTCCTGCCCAAACCATCTTCCTGCCCAAACCACCTTCCTGCCCAAACCATCTTCCTGCCGAAGCGCTGGAGAAGGGATTGCATGTTGAGGGGCAGGTTCCTTTCCCGGGTCTCTGCACCCTCAGAGGATGGCGAGCTTCCAGTCCACAGTGAGGGCTGGAACAACTGACAGGGGTTAATGCAGAGTTTTCAGAAAAGGACCACAACCCAGAAAGAGAAAGCTCAGAGCAGACAGACCCCCCTCTCTGTGGGATCCCACCCCGGTTTCCTCCAGGAGGAGGCCAGAGGGTTCCAGGCCGGCTCTTGGTGGCCAGCAGGGGTAATGGAGCAGCCGGAACACACAGCACAGGCTGCCCCGCGGCTCTCGGAGAGGACTGGGGCCCGGAGTGCTGCCGATGTGCTGCGAGTGCTCACGGTGTCCCCCAGACCACACCTGGTGGAGGGGCAGCCCGGCGGCCATGACGGTCACCAGTCCCAATGCCGGCTGCACAGAGAAGGGCACGAAGAGGCAGCTTGTGTGCACATTGTGTTTGTGGAAATAAAACCACAGAATCCTACCATCTGGAAAAAAAAGGAAGAAAGAAAGAAAAGAAAAGAAAGAAAAACAAGAATATAAGCTGGAAAGGGAAAGCTCAGAGAGGATAAATCCCCACTCTGTCAGAATCGACACCGGATTCCTCCTGGACAGAGGGCTGACAGGAGCACATGTATTCTGGTTTTTGTCCCCGTTTGACAGGTGAGGAAGTGGAGCTCAAGCGGTGACCTGCGTTGCTAAGTGCCGGCTAATAGGTGCCAGGTGGTGTTTCAAAACCCCCCGCCTCTATGTCCTGAGATCCCCGCCTGCTCTCTGGGGGATCCGAGGATGAGCCGGGCCCGGGGAGGTTCGGAGCTGGCCCAGTCACACAGCTACTCCATGGCAGGCAGCCTGGCTCTGGGTCTGCTTCACCGGACCCCTCCATGGAAGTCGTTCAGGGAAAACCAAGTCCTGTTTCCTAACTGACTCTCACTTGTAAGCCTCCCCCAGACTGGAAGGGGGTGATATGCCTGAGGATGAGTGAGCCAGAGACCCCGATGGTCTTGGGGATCAGGGTGGTGACCCCCACTAGGGGTGGTACCTCCCTCCCTCCCAGCTGCTCTCAACCTTTTTCCTCTAAACGGCACTGCACTGATGTGTTAGAAGGGGCTGTGAATCACCAATATACCATTTCTATTAGAGGTATATTTGCATTTTTTTAAAGAAAAAAATATTGTATAACCAACTGAATCACTCTTGGGTGATATTTCAAGCGGTCTAACCAAGAATTTGGGAAATGTGACATAATAGTTAATGGGGTATGCCCTGACCGGTGTTGCTCAGTGGGTAGAGCGTCGGACTGCGGACTGAAGGGTCCCATGTTTGGTTCCAAGTCAAGTCCAGTACCTTGGCTACAGGCACATCCCCAGTAGGGGGTGTGCAGGAGGCAGATGATCAAAGTTTCTCTCTCATCGATGTTTCTAGCTCTCTATCCCTCTCCCTTCCTCTCTGTAAAAAATCAATAAAATAAGTGTGTGTGTTTTTTTTTTTTAAAGAGTTAACGGGGCAAAAAGGGCCCCTCGACCAGCTTTAAACCATCTGGCTTCCCCGCTGTGCTTCTGTGTAGGAAGCTGTGACTTTCCAGGTTTCAGTTTTATTTCCTAACGAAGGCGATGCACCGGAGGGGAGGGGAAAGAATCAGCACACTGAAAAAAATTTGCCCAGAAATATCACCTTTCTCATGCGAGTCATTATGCCCGACACCGGATTAGTGTGCGCTGCCGAACGGAGCGCTGAGCCAGCCCGAGCACGGCCCCTGTTGCGGAGAGAGCGTCTTCGTTTCGTTACAGCGCAGCGACTGTGCACCGGGACAATGAGCTTGTTCTTCCTCCCGTCCCTTCGAGGCGGCCGGCGGGTGACTCACCTGTGTGTGGGGAATCACATGTGCATCCGCTGGCAGCGTCCTCAGCCGTTGGTTCCTTTTGTTGGCTGTTAGTGAATTATTTATTTGGTTTTCCTGTGAGTTGAGATCACCCCATTGGAGAGAATGGGGGTTGGGGGGTTCCCTTAGGGTCTGGGAACCGCCGCCCACCCATCCAGGTGAGGTAGGTGAGGATGATTAACCCCAGGGCTGCTGGCGGGAGGGCGCCCTGCGGAGGCTGACCCAACGCGGGCTTTGTGGGCCCGGGAAGGCGGGGCAGGACGGCCTGCTGGCCCAGCCTGGAGAACACAGGCGGATGCTTTCTGGGAAGGCACGTTCGAGTCTCGGGTGACTCATAACTTTCCCCGAGGTCTAGCTGCCACCAGACGTGTGACAGTGTTTTTCTTAGCTCCCCCTTCCTGGTCCTTTTTAGGTGTCATGATCAAATCCAGGGTTTTAAAGAAACAGCCAATCTGAAACGCTCTTTCCTTGGGCAGAGTGGGATGGACAGGCTAGCGACTCAGGGGACCCAAGGCTCCTCAGACACTCCTCCCTGCCGCGGGGACATCGGGACGTTGGATGGGGGTCCTCCGCCCCCCACAGCTCCCCTCCCCCGGCCCCTGGCCTCTTGTGCAGTGCACCTCCTGTTGGAACCGGTTCCGCATGCCCCTGGGTTTATGGTGCAGCACGATTCCAGGGGGATTTTGACGACGAAGTAATTTTTCCGTTTGCCCCACTTCCCCCCACCTTATTCTGACATCAAATGCGTGGTGTGTGGAGGTCTGCGGGCCTCTTGTCGAACCACAACTGAGGGTGGGGGTGGGGGGCACGCATGTTACCAGTGGCTCCCCTCACATCCTATAAAAATGTCCACTTTGGAGCAACGGGCATCGAGAGCGTTCTTCTTTTCCCTCCATCCCACGGAGGCAACTCCTACCCTCCATCACCCTCCCTGAGGGTGTTGGGAGGGAGCAGGGTGGGGTGGGCCCATGCTGCTGCCTCATGCGTGTGAGCTTCCGAGTGGGCTCAGTTTTCACTCCGTTCCCACAGCCTTGACTGCACCCCCAGCCTTCTGTCTTCTCCCTTTTGCAGGAATGAGCTCGGCCTGAGCTCGGCCTCTGGCTAAAGGCTGCTCATCAGCACATCCATCCTTTGCAGTAAAAGAAGGAAACACCCTACCAGTCCCGTCTTCGTGCTACTGCAGCTACGGCTTCGTTGGAGACGATTTTTCACACAACGAGCTCACCCAGGAGATGTCGGGTGGTTAGCAGGGCTATCCTTGGATGCGATTGCAGTTAGCAGTGGGACTCGCTGAACCAAAGTCCAGCCTTCTTTTTTTTTTAATTTATTTTATTTTTTTATAGAGAGGAAGGAAGAGGGATAGAGAGTTAGAAACATCGATAGATCAGCTGCCTCCTGCACCTCCCCCCCCCCCCCCCGACTGGGGATGTGCCCGCAGCCAAAGTCCATGCCCTTGACCGAATCGAACCTGGAACCCTTCAATCCGCAGGCCGATGTTCTATCTACTGAGCCAAACTGGTTTCGGCCTGCCACTTACCTTTAACTGGTGTTCAATGCGTGTCTGCTTCTTTGTGCTTCGCTGACCGATGCTGCTGGCTCCCCGAGGACAAACTGTGTCTTAGGAGACTTCCTGCCTCAGGGTTGTCTTCTGCCCCCGGGAGGGGTAGGGCGTCTGATGGGGATTTTTCTCCTCTGGTGCCCTTGTGAGGCAGGACAGGCGGTTCCTACAAAAGGGGAAACTGAGGAAGGAAGTGGGCCTTTCTCCGTGAGCTCAGGGCTTGTCCCGGCTCCCGCAGCAGCGGTGAGCAACTGGACGGGGACCAGCTCCAGACCACCAGCTCCGTCTCTAACGTTTGCTCAGCTCGCCCTCCCTGAACACAGACCGTGCGTGGTTTCCTGTCGTCACCTCCCTAAATTGTGGCGCTTTGTCATCAGCGTGTGATGTTCTCCAGGCTTCGGACTGGACCCCTGGACCTGGAGGAGCCTGAGCTGGACTGTGGCCTCCCCCTCAGCCCTCCCCGGCCACAGGCCAGTGCTCAGTGCCTGTTCAGCCTGTATTCTTCTTCCGACAGTCCCTGGTTAGACAGGCGCGGGGGGGGGGGGGGGGTACGTGTTGCATGGGCGACCCGAGTGGCTCTCCTCTGTGGTTGGGAGCAGCGTTAGCTGGACCGGTGGAGAGGGCCAGAGGGAGCCCCTGCAGAATTGACAGGGCCCGGTGGTTCTGAGGGGACCTCGATGACTTATTGTGGGGACACAGGTGAGCAGGGGCAGGGTGCCTCATCCAGCTGCGGGCTAGTGGACGCGAGGCTGGACAGCACCAAGCTCCCGTGCAGCCCCGGAGGGTGGGGATGGGATGTCGGGGCTCGGCAGGGAGAAACTGACTGGCATTTTGGTGATTGCCATCTCAGCTGTGAGGGGGGGAAAGCTATGCTGACGGGATGCTGCTCTTCATCCTTCTGTCAGCAGTGAAAACGGGCTCTGGAGTTTCATACCAAAATATGAAGGTGCCATGTGGAACACGAGCAGATGGGGGGTACTGCAGGGCATCCATTTCTGAAATCAGAAAGTCATGATCCACCGAGACTGGTTTGGCTCAGGGGATAGAGCGTCGGCCTGCGGACGGAAGGGTCCCAGGTTCGATTGCGGTCAAGAGCATGTACCTGGGTTGCAGGCACATCCCCAGTGAAGGGTGTGTAGGAGGCGGCTGATCAATGTTTCTCTCTCATGGATGTTTCTAACTATCTCTCTCCCTTCCTGTCTATAAAAAATCAATACAATATATTAAAAAAATAAAGTGAACAGTTCATTGGCATTTAAGAGAGTGTTGTGTACCCACCCCCTTTATCTGGTTAAAAACATTTTCATGACCTTGAGGGAACCCCTTCCCTCCGAATCCTTTCCATCTCCACCATCGGGATCACGTCCTCCTTCCCCCCGTCTTGGCCTGCTCTGGGGAGCCGTCCCTCCCCTCTCTCAGTCGGTTCTCTCGGCTGCTTACTGTGATCGTGTTCCCCCGGCACTGGGTTCCAGAGGCCGTGCACCTTTGTGGGGTAGGGGTGGGGGAGGAGAGAGGCGATGGGGGTTGTTTGCAGAGGCAGCCCCTAAAGCCAAGTGTGGTCACGGTTAGAACTGCCCTTGGAGGCCCTGTAAATCGCTCGCCCAGCGTGGCCTGCGTGCCGCTGGGCCAACAGCTCTGCTCGGTCATTCGCAGGCACGTTAGCTGAGAATCCATGCAGCAGGATGGGGTGGGAGGCGGGTAGGAGACCGGAAGCCGAGGGCACCTGCCTGCAGACGTCCCCCACGGCACTCGCACTGCACAGGGGTTACTCTACTCTCCAGCCACAACGAGCTGCTGCCGTCGCCACACGCAGCCACGTGCGTCTCCACGGGGGAGACGGAGGCAACGAGGCAGCAGCTGGCACAGAGGGGCAGCTGTGAGGTGCCCACTGGGTGGGGTCTAACGCTTGCTCAGGCAGACCCGTTATATACCATTCTTTAAAAACTGATAGCAGAGCAGGCGGCCCAGGACCAAATCAGAGAGGGTCGGGCCTGCATTGCCACCATGTGTCCACCATCCGGATATCATTGCTGACATGCACGCTTAAGGAACTGTTTGGCATTGAAACTGGGACTCAGGACTATTGGACATTGACATTGGGACTCAAATATTTTTTGTTATTATATGTTTATTTCTAGTCTGCAGAGGCAAGATGTTTTAAAGAAAAGAAATGGGAAAAAAGATGGATGCAGAGGCAAAGAAGCATTGAACAGACTGACAGGCTATAACAGGCTATAGGGGGAAGGCAGAGGAAGTTGGGGGGGGGGCTGAAGAGATCAACGGAAGGACTTGTATGCATGCATGTAGGCATAGCCAATGGATACAAGACACTGGGCAGGGAGGGAGGTGAGGGCATGTGCTGAGGGTTAGGGGAGGCCGGGGGGAGGTCAATGGGGGACAAAAGGAGACATATGCACTACTATTTGTAATACTTTAAACAATAAAAAGAATTAATAAAAAATAAATAAAAATAAAGCATTCATCCTGAAAAAATAAAAACTTATAGAAGTTGGCCATGTACTTCCTCTCTTTCTAAGTCAGCATGAACTGCCATCTTGCCCTCCTCCCCCGCTGAAGAGGGGCTCTCTCAGGAAACAGGCACATCACGCCTCGGCGCACTTTTATGGGAGTTGCCTGCCCGGCGAGAGGACGTGGGCCTGAAGGTCGGCGGACAGAGCCCCGTGTCTGTGCTGGATTGCAGGGTGCTTATCACACTGTGTCGTGTGTAAACCAGGTGTCCAGCGATGCCCGTGCTCCCCTTAGCGACTCCTCTGAGTGTCAGCAGAGGCTCCCGCGCCTTGGAGGCTGGCTGGGCCGGCTTTGCACGCGGTGTTTTGTTGTTAGCGGCACGTTGCTGTTCCGTGCGACCTTGGGAGATGAGGGTGTGAAACTGGATAAGACCAAAGCCCACGGCCGGCTTCGGTCTCCCTGGTGGAGTTCCGCTTTCACTGACCTGTGAAACCCTCCGGGGCTCCTCGGTCCTGAGCGGAGAGGGAGGAGACGGGTCCCGTGCCCTCGGTCCCCCTGAGGCCCCGTTAGACAGGGGCGTGTGATTAGACATCGGAAGCTTCGTTGTGTGTCTGAGTCCCTCCTGTTTGCATCTTGCAGAACACGAGGGTCTGGATCCCGGACCCCGAGGACGTGTGGCGCCCGGCCGAGCTGACCAGAGACTACAAGGAGGGGGACAGGAGCCTGCAGCTCAGACTGGAAGATGACACTGTAAGTGGGGCGCTGAGCAGGACCGGGCGGCACCCGCGGGCTTGGGTTTCTCCTGCAGGAGGGGCTTGGGAACCCGGGGCATCTTGCCCGTCGCCGTCGGTGATCATGCGCGTGGCAGTGCCAAACCGTGAGCCTGTTGGGTGGGTGTCACCAGCATACGTGCCCCGGGGTCAGCCTCTGGGAGGCCACTGGTGGGCGAGGCAGACTCTTCTCGGTGGAGTGGAGTGGAGTGGAGGGGTTTTCTCTCTCTTCCGCATCCAGCGCGGAAAGAGAGTGGGTCCAGTTTCTGAGTAGAGGAGCTGGGGATTGAGAAATAAGAGAATAGAAGACCCAGAAATAGAAACAGTAGCGGGGGCTGGGTGGAACGCTGTCTTCTTTGATGGAGAGGTAGGGACCCCAGAACCAGCAGCAGCGTGTTTGTTTATATTCCAAAGTTCAAAGGGGTTTCACCAGAAAAACAAACACAACTTAGGATCAAAGGAGCTTGGGTGGACCCAGGCCCTATTTATTCCCTATTTCCCGGGGCTAGACTGGATTTACATTTCAGGGCCCTCTCCCCAACACCTGGGGCAAAGTTAAAGAGACAGTACTGATAACGCATCCAGCCTTCTTGGTGGGTGTGTTTCCAAGACGAGGCTCTGCCTGGTGCCTCGGATTCAGCTGACAGCGATTTAAAGAATGCTCAGGTGCCTTCCCTGGGGGCCCTCCACAGTGGAGGAATGGGGTGTCCTTGGTGGGGAGGCTTCCCCGGGAGTGACAGGGCAGCTGCTGCACAGAGACAGGGCCCGGACGCCCCCTGCCTGGGTTGGGAGCCTGCGTGGCCATCCTTAGCTTTGTGCCTGGGGAAGATCAGCACTTTCTGTGTCTCTCTTCGTCTGGGGTAGTTGGCCTCCGGCACTCGGAGGATCAGATGAGTGACGGGGTGACGGGGGTGGAGCCTGGCGCCTGGGCACCCGACGTGTGTTCGCTGTGCACTGAGGTTTCTTTCTCAGGAGTTGGCTTTTGGGTGGCTTCGCTGGGAAGGAAGACAGGCAGTCACCGCGAAACCCTGTTCTCCTGCGTCTGCTTCGGTGTCTCTTTCCATGAGCCTCGGTGAGCAGCCTCCTCTGTGATGTGTGCATTTCACAGCTGCTTGAAAGCTCGCTCTGTGCTGGGTGCAGGGGTGCATGGGGGAATGGTGGTGGGCCTGCCCTTCCGGGGAGCAGCTCCGTGGCAGAGCATCTTCCGCTGTGTGAGCGTGAACACAGTGTGGCCACGGGGCAGGAGTCCCAGGAGCAGGTGGGTGAGGTGGGGAGGGACCCCGGAGGAGCGAGCCTGCCTCGTGGGAATGTAGAGGGAGGAGAGGGAGGTCAGCCATTGAAGGTTCAGGTGCCGTGGGGCCAGGCAGGCCCTCTGGGTGTCCCTTAGGTGTGTTGGTGGGAAGGAAGGGCCAGAGCCCCTGGTGGGACCAGTGGAGAAGGGGTCAGTGGTGGGTAGGGTGCAGGCAGAGGTCATCTGTGCAAGGTCGGCAGTTGGGGGGCCGGAGGAAGCAGGTTTGAGTGAAGTGGCAGAACGTGGTTGAGGGTGAGGGCTGGAGCAGGCATTGCTTGGAGGACGGCGGGGTTGGGGGGGCATTTGGCTCTGTCTGAGCTGCAGGAGCACTGAGTTTGTGCCCATCCTCAGCCCTTGACCACGTCCTCTCTCACTGCTTTTCCTTCATTCAAGCATTCGGTCCTGTCTTTCCGGTTCGTTAATGACCCCTTGAGAAATCGGTGGACCGTGGCTCTGCTGACACGGCAGCTGCTGTGGTTGGTGATTGCCTCGTTGTTAGTGGGGAGCGTGGCCATCCTGCCTGCACTCACTTGGGTTCGGTGTCCACCTGAGCGTGTGCTTGGTGAGGCTGGAACTGGGAGTTTGTTGGCAGATGCTGACTCTGAGGTGTGCACACCCCCCTCCCCTCCCCTCCTCTCCCCTCCCTTCTTCCTCTCTTCCCTATCCCCTCCCCTTCCCTGTCCCCTCCCCTCCCCTCTCCTTCCCCTCCCCTCCCTTCCCCCTCTCTTTCCCATCTCTTCCCTTCCCTCTCTCATCCCCACCCCTCCCCTCCCTTCCCTTCCTTCTCCCATCCCCTCCCCTGTCCTCCCCTCTCCTCTCCTCCCCTCCCCTGCAGACAGCTCTGCCAGCCTCCTCTTCATTTGGAAGCGAGAAACAAAATCCCCAGCCGAGGGAACCACGTTTCACACGATGAATATTTCCCACCCCACGCCCCGCCGGAGACAAAGTGAAATTAGTTCACCCACTCGAACGGTTTGTCCTCGCCAACAGATTTCATTCCAGTTGATCTCCTAAGTGGGCAGGTGTTCGGAAACAGCCGTAGGGAGGCAGTGAGGAGTGATGGATCCACCTGTCCCAAACCGAGCAGATGTGCGCCCCCAGCGGCAAAGGAGGTCTGCCCTGCGGGGCGGCGTCTCCGCTCCTCCCAGCTGGGCTGGCCCACAGCACCCAGGTGCGCCGGCCCTCCTCACCGGACTCTTTTCCACCTGGCTCTCGCATCTCCGGATGCATAGCGAGGCGTGGACATAGTGTAGCTCCCTCGTCCTTTGCCAGGAGGGAGTGGAGCTCTGCCAGCAGGCCTTCTCCCTCCTGCCCGCCCCTCCGAACTGCTGGCGCCTGCCCTCTGGTGGCAGGGATCGCTTCCCCGTTCCCACGGTTTCCCATTTCCGTTCTGTCCCCACAATCCAGCAGCCACCTGGATGGCGGAGACCCCCTGTATGCAAGGGGCCCTGGCTTAGTGAGAAAAGGGGGGACGTGCTCTACCCACGTCTTGGTGTAGCCAAGCCGGTCTAAGCGTCCAGGCCAGGGCACCGAGGGCGTTGACATTGCAGTGCGGCATCACCGGGTACATGTGTGTCGTTGGCCTGTTATCTGCTGTGTTCATGACCCTGGTCTCGGGGGAGGGGAGGCTGGGGTCCATTCCAAGTGGGTGACTGAGCATTAATTAAAAAAATATTTTTTTTTATTGATTTTTTTTTTTACAGAGAGGAAGGGAGAGGGAGAGAGAGTGAGAAACATTGATCAGCTGCCTCCTGCACACCCCCCACTGGGGATGTGCCCACAACCAACATACATGCCCTTGACCGGAATTGAACCTGGGACCCTTCAGTCTGCAGGCCGATGCTCTATCCACTGAGCCACACCGGTGAGGGCTGCGCATTAATTTTGTGATGGGGTAGCATGCAGTCTTCTCCCCACCTCCAAAGGCCCAGCTACCATGCAGTGGAGTCTTTGGTGCCAGAAAGCTCATGGTCCCTGATCACATCGAAAACACGCAGATTTAGAGTAAAACCTTGTTGCGGGCCATGTTGGACACCTGCGGCAGCGCTAGAATCAAACTCCTGTTGAAGGAAAGGACCCGCTGTGTCTCAGGCCCGGCCGCCCCTCTGGGTCTGCGCACGCCCGGAGTCTGGGGCTCTGTGCGCTGAGTTTGCAGTTCTCCCTTTTCTGCTGCTCTGGGCATTTCTGCTCCCTATCAATTTCCCTGTAACCCTTACCGCTCGCTTATTTGTGGGCCGCGTTTTCACAGCACTGCCTCTGCGTGTCCCTCTGCACACTTGTCGGAGAGTCTTTTGAGGGCAAATTCATCTGACAAAAGCTGGGACGCCAGCATTTCTGCTTCAGGGTTTGCGGGCTCTGGGCTCCGGGCCCGGCTGCATAATCTGAAAGCTGGAGTTGGCAGGGTGACCTCTGCCACCCTGCCATTGGCTGTTCCCTGTGCCTCTTCCCTGGGGTGGGGGGTGGGGGTGGGGTTGGGAGGGAGCCACGCAGAGATGCAGAGCAGTTGTGCTCTTAGGGGAGAGGGAGGAGGAGGGAGGGGGGAGATGGGTCCATTGGGAAGTCGTCAGTGGCTCAGGGAGGTCTGGTTAGAGTCCCAGGGGTCCCACTACTCAGCAGGAGGTGAAGGGGGCAGCCACTCTAGAATGTAATGAGATAAAGATCAACTCTCAACACTGCATTTTCCCTGGTCTCCCACCTTCTGGAAGTTTTGTCTGCATCATGTTCATACGGTTGTTCACCTGTCTCCTGTATGGAGTAAGGCTGACATAAATAAAGGAGCTTTGCACAGGAAGAAAGGAACCTTGGTTAATATCTATTGGATGCCCCCCAAAATGTATACACACTTTGAATGCTTATAAAGTCAGTGTTTTTTTTCAAAATTTAGGAGAATCTGTACAAAAGAGCATTTGTTGTTGTTGTTGTTGTTGTCAATGCTTGTTTTCAAACTGATAATCGTTCTGGTCCAGGCGTTACTGATAACACGGAGCAACGGAATTGCAAACATCAAGAACAATTTCATTTGGTGTTGGTGCACCCTCAGCTTGTCACTGGTGCTGGCTTTGTGCCGTAAACTTTATCTTTTATGTGTCCCCATGAAAAAGAAGGTGGATAAAGTTTCCTTGTTCAAAGCTTAGTCTGGCTTCACCCATTATTTCAAATCAGTTAAACCTGAAAAGGAGTGAAAATTAAGTGAGTTATCAGCTGTAAAGTGTGTATACATTTTTGGGGGGCGGGGAGGGACCGTGTATGTGTGTGTGTGTGTGTGTGGTATTCTATGCACAATTTTCTGTTGAGGCGTTGGTTTTCTCTCTGATTTCCTAAAACATTTTGGATTTTAGGATTGTTAATTTTGTCATATAATGCAAAATTGTTACCCCCTTCTCCCATTTTATTCTGCATATGGTATGTTTCATGATGGTTTTCAAAGTTCTATATTATAGTCAAATTATAGTCTAGCTTTTGCATTGATCTTTAAAAGTTGCAATTTTTTTCTAAGACTTTTACAGATATTTGCCCATATTTTCTTATTGGTTTTGTTTTTCTTTCTGGTTTTTAATTTTCATGTGTTCTCTCTGAAATTTATTTTGGGTAAGGGAGTGAGACTGGAACCCTGGCCCAATATTTTCCCCTAGTGGCTGCTAGTTTACTACTCTTATTTGTAAAAGTCCTTTTAATCATTTATTTGCAATTTTGATGTTATGAACACATTTTCCACAAATGCTTGCATTTATTTATGGATCTGCTATTCCATTTCACTCATTTGCCTATGTTAGCACTAGTGTCATGGCACTTTAATTGCGGGCTTTATTATTATACCTTAGGATCTGGTCCAAGCCCCTCTGAGGGTGGTATAGGAGGGGGCATTGGTCTGTATATTCTCTGAGAATTTGACTGTTGTCTTAGCAACTTGAGGCTACCTCCATAGAATGTCATGAAAGGCTTGTACAGAATAGTGATTCTTAAAATGATGAACCAGCTGTATCAGAACTACTAGGGGATTTTTAAAAATTCAGCTTCCTGGGCCCCACCCAGAACTCCTGAACATAAGTTGTATTTGGGAAACTGTTGCTCTCAGATGATTCTTAAGAGCACTATAAGAAACTTACACTTAGATAAAACAGTAGTCAAATTCTTGCTGTTTAAATCTTTAAAACACCTCCACCATTTTCTTTAGTAAATATACATATATTTGTGCACATGTAATCAGAGTTATAATTATATCCTGTCAGTCAACTTACGTAGTCCATGTGCTAAGTGCTGGGGTTCTTGTCTCAGCTTTAAGAAGGGTTCAGCAATCTGGAGAAAGAGGCTGATGTGTAGATTCAAGAAAGAGTCCAAAGACGAAAGGTAATTTTGAAAGCCATTGGAGGTAAGAGGAGCTTCAGCTAGAGGAACTGAAGACTACCCCTTGTCTAAGGACCCCGTGCTCTTTATTAACACAGTTTGTCCTAAGGCAAGGGGAGCTAATACACTTCAAAGGGTAAGGTATACAGAAGCATTGTCAGTTTTGGGGAATAGGTTCAGGTATTTGGCCAACAGGAGGCAATAACATGTAGATTTAAAATGCTCTGAGCTGACTGGCAACAAGCAATAATATTCATGTCTGGGGAAATGCCCTTCAGCCATCCCCAATGATTCAGCCCTGCTGACGTGCTGGAATTGGCTTTCGGCAGCTAAGAGCACTGTACCCATACTCCCTGATACACACACCACACACACACACACACACACACACACACACACACTCGCACTCACACTCAAGTTCCTGTTATACTTTAGGTCAAAATAAAATGATTGCTCTAGAGTAGCTTGCAGTTAGGCTGTGGGGAATATATGTACATCTGTG
Source organism: Antrozous pallidus (assembly GCA_027563665.1). NCBI lineage: Eukaryota > Metazoa > Chordata > Mammalia > Chiroptera > Vespertilionidae > Antrozous > Antrozous pallidus. The sequence continues at coordinate 89,164,765 of CM050518.1, read as the reverse complement.
GACACTTATGGAGGGCAGAGTGTCAGTTGTAAGGTAATAATCCAAGTAAAAAGTGAATGAGTTGGATGATGGGAGAGAGAATAAGGAAGCACCAGCATGCAATGGGGCAAACCAAGGTATCCCGGGTGGGAGTGACAGCAGCCTTCCTATTGCAACTAGAATTAAAGACTCAGTACGTATTTTTTTTTTTTTTTTTTTGCATCGAGAATCAGAGCTCTTTACTCAATCTAGTTGTGCTTCCTGAATTTCTCGTGTCATCCGGTCTCTTACCTGAAACCCTGGGATTATGTCATCAGCAGGTTTTCTACCGGGGCTGGCGTCTTGTCCATCACAGGTGTTCTGTTCAGGGCACCTTTCTTTAAAACAGGTTCTTTATCTTCCTCACTTGTGATCATGCTAGGATAGGAGTCCCAGCCAACAAGACAGGAACTGAACGCAGGCTGCTTGCTTCATCACCCTGCCTTTTTGCGTCTGTTCCTTCCATTAGATTCAGGAATACCCCATCGACAGCCAAAGCAAGCAGCTGCCCTTTCTGCGGAACCCAGATATCTTGGTGGGAGAAAACGACCTCACTGCCCTCAGCTATCTCCACGAGCCTGCTGTTTTGCATAACTTAAAGGTCCGCTTCCTGGAGTCCAACCACATCTACACGTACTGTGGTAAGTGGGGTGTCTCCTGGTGCATGCTTTCGGAGGTGCTTACAGCCTTCAGATTTTCTGTGTGAATCTCCAGTGGTTAAGAATCCTACTTTCACTCTCATTTGTATAATAAGCACCTCTCATCTTAGACCCTGCGAAGGTTTGCAGGCCGTGGATGGGGCTTCCTTAGGCTGCCCTACTTCTCTGTGGGGTGACTGGTGTTAACCCCAACTCCCCAACGAGAAGGGCCCACACTGAGTGGCTTGACTGGCTTGGGCACAGCCTGGAGACCATTGTCCTGGCTCGAACATCTCTCTCACCACCAAGCGCGCTCCCGTGTCTATACCTGGCTCATTTTTTGGTGAAAAGACCACCTGTTTCTCTGACCCTCTCGCCGGCCCAGGTACCAACATGGTGCATGACGAACATTTATCAGGTTCATGAACAGAAGCCATGACAAATGCTTCCACCTAAAAACCCTGGAATCCTCTCATACTTGTTTTTCTGGAAATTTCTCAGCTTCCCACATTCTAAATGTCGGTTCCTCTTTGCAGAGTATTGGTCAGTGGTGTGAGGGAGACAGGAGCCCTGTAAGCTGTTGGAGGGACAGACGTTTTAGTTGAGGAGGCTGAGGCACAGGCAGAGGGCTGCCTCGTGGGGCTGTCTGGGTTGTGCCTCAGAGCCTGGTGTCTGTGATCACGGAGGGAGGGAGGCTGCAGGGCATGAGGGACATGCTCATGGTGATCTTCCACGTTGGTCAGAATCGGTCCCTGGCTACTAAGTTAGAGCGAACTCTCCTGCCAGCTTTCAGAAGTGACGAATAGCAGGGTTATTTCGGCACTCGTACTGTAGTTTTGCCAAAGCTCCTTCATCCAAATTGCAAGTGGGAGTTTACTGGAAAGAAACCATCAGTTACTAGAGCAGAGTTTCTCAACCTTTCTAATGCCGCGACCCTTTAATACCGTTCCTCATGCTGTGGTGACCCCCAACCATAAAATTATTTTCGTTGCTACATCATAACTCTGATTTTGCTCCTGTTATGAATCGTAATGTAAATATCTGTGTTTTCCGATGGTCTTAGGGAACCCTGCTAGCGGTTCTCAACCTGTGGGTTGCCTATGACCATCAGAAAACACAGATATTTACATTACGATTCATAAAGGTAGCAAAATTACAGTTATGAAGTAGCAACGAAAATAATTTTATGGTTGGGGTCACCACAACATGAGGAGCTGTATTAAAGGGTCGAGGCATTAGAAAGGTTGAGAACCACTGTACTAGAGCCTTCCATAAGTGTTCTTTTTAACAAGATTTAAAAAAAATCTTCACTTTTGGGAGGACATGACAAATGACCATCAGCTTCACTTTTTATTTTTATTATTTGAATTATTGACAGTATTACAGATGTCCCCCTTTTTACCCTCCTTTTCCCCCTCCACCCAGCCTCTGCCCCACCCACAGCCTTTGCTACACTATTGTTTGTGTCCATGGGCTATGGACATACGTATATAACTTCTTAGATCTGCTTTACTTTTAAAAATATATATATTTTTTATTGCTTTCAGAGAGGAAGGGAGCGGGAGATAGAAATGTCAGTGATGAGAGAGAACCATTGATTGGCTGCCTCTTGCACGCCCCCTACAACCTTGGCATGTGCCCTTGACCAGAATCGAACCTGGACCCTTCAGTCTGCAGGTTAACTGTCTACTCACTGAGCCAAACCGGCCAGGGCTCAACTTCACACTTTAAAAGCGTCCCCTCTAAGAGAGGCCCAGGTGCTCCCGCTGTGCAGAGTGGCTGGTGCAGCACAGAATTCAGCTCAGCGAGCAGCACTCAGTTCTGCCCTGGAGGGAGCTGAGACATTTTAGGAAAATGAGTGACCTCAGCGTATCTGAGCTGAAAACCACACTGGAGGGTTTTATACAATCTGCTAGCCAGTGCCTGGTGCACACACAGACACGCCTTGACTCAGTTGAGCGATTGGTTAGGACCCATTCCGTAACCCACTCACCCTGGAGAGTTGGCGGGTATGAGCCAGGCCTTCCTTGGCAGGTGCTGGGGCCCCTGCGCTCCAGATGCTGATTGCGCCACCTGTTTGCAGGTATCGTGCTTGTTGCCATTAACCCTTACGAGCAGCTGCCAATCTACGGGCAAGATGTCATCTACGCCTACAGCGGCCAGAACATGGGTGACATGGACCCCCACATCTTTGCTGTGGCAGAAGAAGCCTACAAGCAGATGGCCAGGTAAGCGCCGCCTCAGCCCAGAAGTCTTCCTGGTGGCTGGGGAGGTGGGGGCAGACCTGGCTGCTTCAGCTCAAGGGTGGGAATGGTGGTTCCAGACCTGAGGGAACATCTTCGAACCAAAACCAGCCCAGGCCCCACTTTTACCGCGTCTCCTCGTGTCTTCACTGTGTCCCCGTGAGCCCGGACCTCGGGTCGGAGAGCTGGGGCTCCTGAGCCGATCTCACTGTTGGAGCAATGCAGTGAGTGCTTGGCATTTCGTCCCTGACTTCCCTTTGGCCTCTCTCCTCCGATCCTGGCATGATGAATCCATGGTATGGCATCACCATTCCCTTACAGAGCTCACCGAGGCCTCTCTCTCCCAAGGAACCAGGGCTCTTTGGCCAATTCTTGAGATGACAAGCATTTGGGGCGGAAATAGAAATTTCAAATTAATGCTCACGCATAGTGGTTTCGGGTTTTTCACCTGAAATGGAGTTCTGTTTAGTCATTTAGTAGATCTCACTTTTGCTCTTTTTCCCTCCCTGTCTTTGAAGGATAGGCACAGGTTATTTCCTCAGAAGATGGGCTAGGTCAGTGGTCACCAAACTGCAGCTCTGTTGACTAATGAGTTTGCTGACCACTGGGATAGGGCCTTCTTAATCACAAGGAACAACAAGAGCCTGTAATTATTGGAATTGAGAGTCTAGGTCAGTGGTCGGCAAACTCATTAGTCAACAGAGCGGCAAACCGAGGCTCGAGAGCCACATGTGGCTCGCAAGCCGCAGTTTACCGACCACTGGCCTAGGTGGTTGTATTAGGGTTCTCTAGGGAAGCAGAACCAATGTGAAGTGTGTGTGTGTGTGTGTGTGTGTGTGTGTGGAGAGAGAGAGAGAGAGAGAGAGAGAGAGAGAGAGAGGGAGAGAGATGGAGGATTTTTATTTCAAGGAATTGGCTCACGGATTGCAGGTTAGAGAAAAGAGCTGATGTTGCATTTTAAGATGGAAGGCAATCTATCAGCAGAGTTCTTTCTTTGGAAGAGGTGACATTTTTTCTCATGTGACCTTCAACTGATTGGATGAGACTCACCCACATTATGGAGATTAATCTGCTTTACTCAAAGTCTATTGATTTAAATGTTAATCTCACCTAAAAAATCCCTTCACCGCAGTATCTGGACTAGTGTTTGACCCAACGCCTGGGTACCACGTCCTAGCCAAGCGGACACACAGAACTCACTGCCACAGTGCTGGTCTCTGAACTCTTCAGGCACAATGTGGGGAAAGACAGTTTTATCAAAGTTTCAGTGGAAATGCATGTTCTGGTTAACACTAAAATGCTGTATCCTTTCAGCCAAATCTTCCTTTCCCTCTGAAGAATACCTTTGGAGCCAGCAGCATTGCAGCATTCGTAGAAAGGGGGTGGAGGGGGGAGGGGGTTCCGCCTAGGCTAATTTAGGGAGAGGAGTGACAGGAGAATCCCACTTAAGGTGCTCTGCTTATTCAGTGAGTTTTCAAGTATAATTTTCATCCAATTCAAAGTTCCCCCGAGGGAAATGGTTTTATAGGCTTCCTTACTGATTTATAATCTTTTATTGCTGACTATGAAGATTAGTATATGAAAAGTTGGCTTTATTATAGTCATACAGTGACCATATTTAAAATTAGCTGTGATTAGGGAACTAAACAACTTAATAAATACGATGATCTGTAACCATTTCATTTCTCCAAAATGTGGTAGGAGACTGTGGAGCTAAAATGGTTGCTACTGTTGGCCTCTTGAATACCAGGAGAAGAATATGAATGTGCTATCAGGGCTTGAGTAGGAGTCACTTAGCTTGGTGTAACCTACTGATGCACACCTCCTAACTCAGGTTGGTTCAAGGTCACATCCTGCAGAGAGAAGAATGGGTTAGAGTGTGTTATAGCCTACAGCTCCGCTCATATTTTACTGTTGGAGGTCAAGTGTACGGCACGGTAGAGGGAGACCCGGGGTCTGGACGGGCTTCTGTGCTTGGGAGAACCACGTAAGCCGAGTCTTCATGTGCTTCTTGTGAAGACAACTGTCTTCCCTCCTTCACGGGATGGTTTTCATCTGAAACAGAAGGAGAGGGTGGCTTGGTTCTCACGACTTCCTACCGTGTTCACGCTCTGGCAGCTAAGACTTGTCCTCTCACGGATGCTATTGATGTTTGCTTGCTTTTCATCCCATTCTCATGTCTTCACCGGGTGCACTGGGATGTATCAGAAGTTGCCTTTCTTAATCAAGGAATTCTTGAGATGCCTCCAGCTTTATTCACATGATAGGTCCTCCTGACTAGATGACCCCATTCTTCCCTTCGTGCCTGAGGCTGGGGCCATGGCTACTCTACATTGGGCTGCTTCACTTTTCGGGGCCCTTGTTCATATCCATCAGAAGGAAAGGGGTGTTGGCATCCAGGCTGGTGGTGATCCGGTCTTGCTTAGGGCAGTGCATTGATGAATAAGGGTTTTGAACGTTAAAATTGGAGCAGGATTTGCTCCATATGGGTTTTCTTTAAAATTTATACTCATTTTACCTGCTGAGTCCCAGGGTGTAACCAAATAATTTTGCTGAAATTCTTGAGCCGTTTTTGCTCACGAATGCGCACTGGAAGTGTAAGGCCAGCACATGTGGCTGCAGGAGAGAGCTATTTTTGCATGTTCTGTTGTCAGCAGCTCAAGGCTTCTGTTATTTTTCTTTTTTAAATTTTTTATTGATTTTTTATAGAGAGGAAGGGAAAGGGATAGAAAGTCAGAAACATCGATGAGAAACATTGATCAGCCGCCTCTTGGACACCCCCCACTGGGGATGTGCCCGCAGCCAAGGTACATGCCCTTGACCAGAATCAAACCTGGGACCTTTCAGTTCGCAGGCCAACACTCTATCCACTGAGCCAAACCAGTTTCGGCAAGGCTTCTGTTATTGATCTGAGAGATGCCTTAGGACAGTGGTCGGCAAACTCATTAGTCAGCAGAGCCAAATATCAACAGGACAACGATTGAAATTTCTTTTGAGAGCAAAAATTTTTAAACTTACACTCCTTCTAACACCACTTCTTCAAAATAGACTCGCCCAGGCCATGGTATTTTCTGTGGAAGAGCCACACTCAAGGGGCCAAAGAGCCGCATGTGGCTCGCGAGCCTCAGTTTGCCGACCACGGCCTTCGGAGCATCCTTGCCGTGCAGAGAAAGAGGAGGCTGCCATCGGACACAGGGAGCATTCTTGCTGCATTTCCAGCATGGGCCTTCTCTGTCGATGCCGAATACCAGCCACATGCCTTGAGCAGCGCTTGCCGACTGCGTGCTGTGCGTTCCTGACTCCTCAGGAGTTGCCGAACTAATTGTGTGAACTGAGTGGCCACAGCCCAGCACAGCGCGCTGTGACGCCGAGCCTCGGGAGCAGCTGGGTGAAATAGGGGTGTGCGAAATGAAAGCTCGTGACTTCCTGTCTTTGGAGGCGATGGCTCAATTGGCCTTGTACTCAGCAGTTCTTTCTCTTCCTTCACGGGGCACTGGATTTTCTTTCTTGATGTGCTCACGGGTGACTCTCCATCCCTTGAGGCTGAATGGGGGTGAGTGGGGGGGGGGGCACTCTAGAGCTCAAGGGGATACAGGCCTTGCTCCCCATCCTGAGAGTTCACACAGGTCCCGCTGTGCTGGAGGCACGGGAGAGGGCAGAGCAGAGGGGGGCATGTCATAGGAGGATGTGCTCACTGTCCATATCCCTGTTGAACTCCCAAGTCTAGACGAGGAAAAAGGATACCATAGTGAGGAAGAATGCAACATCAAATCCGTGAATCTGTCCTTTGCATAAGAGCCTGTAGTTCCTTGTGAGACAGGAGGCTGACTCCCCTGCTTGGCTCTGAACGTCTGCTCCTCCCTCCCAGTCTGAGATCCAAAATGCTCTCTCCCTCATTTTTTAAAAATATGTATTTTATTGATTTTTTTTTTTACAGAGAGGAAGAGAGAGGGATAGAGAGTTAGAAACATCAGTGAGAGAGAAATACAGATCAGCTGCCTCCTGCACACCCCCTATTGGTAATGTGCCTGCAACAAAGGTACATGCCCTTGACTGGAATCGAACCTGAGACCCTTGAGTCTGAAGGCTGATGCTCTGTCCACTGGGTCAAATCGTTCAGGGCTCTCTCCCTCATTTTTACCTGCACTGCCTCCAGCCTCGGCTCCTACATTCACTTCTTCCAGTGAACACTTGTGAAGTATCAGTCAGCTGGTCGGCACCTTACTGAATGAACACAGAAACGTAAGGCCCTCCTCCCGTGTCTTAAGGAGCTTGCAGTCTGGCTGGAGAGAGAAAACCTACGTAGGCCCAAAACCTGGGCCTGCAGGGATTGTACATAGAAGCCAGGCCCCGGGTCATTTGAATTGAGTTTGGAGACGTGGCTGTCACAGGTGGTCCAAAAAAACTGTAGGAGTTACGCTGGATCTCTGTGAGTTGGTAAGATGTGTAGAGGGGGAAGAAGGCACAGGTGGGATAGCGATCACGACCCCTAGCATTGGATCAGAAGGCATGGCCAGGCTGCTTTACGTTCACTGGGATGTCTGGAATGGAAAAGAAGTGAAAACAAGTGTTGGCAAGGATGCAGAGATGTCAGAAAGCTCATATGCTGGCTCGTGGGACTCTAAAGTGGGTCAGCTGCTTTGTAAAATACCTGGCAGTTCTTCAAAAGGTTAAACCTAGAGCCGCCACGTGACCCAGCAATTCCACTCTTAAATATGCACCTGAGAGAAATGAAAACATAAGTTCGGGCAAAAACTTATTCACAGATATTTATAGCAGCCAAATATGAATTCACAGATGTTTCACAATAGCCCAAAGGTAGAAACCATCTAAATACCCATTGATGGTTGAATGGATAAACGACATATGGTTTGCTCGTACGATGGGATATTATTTGGCTGTAAGAAAGGAACATCCGGTCAAGGGCATGTAATTTGGCTGCAGGTGCATCCCCAGTAGGGAGTGTGCAAGAGGCAGCTGATCGATGTTTCTGACTTTCTATCCCTCTCCCTTCCTCTCTGTAAAAAAATCAACAATATATATATATATTTTTTTTATATGAAAGGAACACAGAGCTGATGCATGCATACTACGGTGTGGATGGACCTTGGAAACATTTTGCTAAGTGACAGAACCAGACACAAAGAACACTTACAGGGATGGGCAAAGTAGGGTAACAGTTCTGAGCACCTCAAACACAGTTTACAATGGTAAGCCTACTTTTGCCCACCCTCCGTCTGGTAAGATTCCATTGATATGAAATGTCCAGAACAAGCAAATCTACACAGACAGAAGGTGGATTGGTGGCTGCCTAGGGCTGGAGGTTTGAGGGGAAGAGGGGAGTGATCGCTGACGGATATTTTTTTTGGAGGGAAGGGGATGATGAAAATGTCCTAAAACCGATGGTGGTGATGGCTGCACAGCTCTGCCATGTGCCGACACCCTTTGAATCGCACGCTCTAAAATGGGCGAAGTGTGTGTTCTGTGGATTAGAGGCAAGGACGCTATCATCCTCAGAAGGGCCTGGTCAGGGAACAGCACCCCGGGAGCTTACCTCTGCAGGAGCGGGTCTGCAGGGGAGTCCTGGACGTGCGGTGACAGACCGGTGGCCAGACGGTGGAGGGTGGGGTGAACTTTGGGAGAAAAGGATGTTCTGTTAACAGGTACAAAGATGTTGAAATGAGTTCAGGAAATTGGGTTAATCAAATGAAACACCTTCCTGAAGGCAGGGCCTCTCTGAGCAGGCATGTTGACTGAGTCTGAGTCTCCAGGGAGGGGGTGCATGGTGCTGGGTTTGCAGATCTTGTTTACACACAGACTGGGTCCAGGGATCATCTCCAGGGTGAACGTTCCTGCAGCAATCGCTGGGGAATACTGGCCCGGAGGAACGAAAACACCTTAGAGCTTGTTAGATAAAGACACGGGGGTGCGCCAAGAACACTCCTCTGATGGGCCCTGTTTCATAACGAGCATTTCCTTCTCCACGTTCCTGCACCGCTTACAGCATGAGGACACCTCAGGAGAAGCTTAGGTGCTTGAGGAAATGACTCGTCTGTTGGAGAAAAGGCCTGTGTAATGAATGAGAGGGAAGGAGGGACCAAGTGTGAGGCCATGTGGCCCCTGGGATGTTCTGTGCCTGCATCCCCAGCACAGTACCCGGGCACCTGATTGGCATTCCAGGAAGAGCAGAAAGGCCCAGCACATTAGTGCATTTAGTTCTTAAAACCACCAGGTGAGGTTGGTTAACCCTCCCACCCCCCACTATAGGTGAGGCTAGAGACTTAAGGATGTCGAACAATTCTCCAGGCTGGTATTTGGGTTATCAATGACAACAGAGGCCAGCCTCTCTCTTCCACTCATTCCCTCATCCTCAGACTCTCTTCCTCCTGTTTATGCAAGTGAACTGCTTCTAGTGTTTGGGGAGCACCCTTTTCACTATGAATCTCGTTTCCATACTGCTCCCCGGAAGGCCTTCAAATTCTCTCCAAACTACAGACTTGTGGGGACCTGTAGAGGGCCCCCTAGGAAGGCACACCGGCATTTCTTTAAGTATTGTCATCTTGCCAAGAAGGCAGATTCGTTGTCAGTACTGACTTTTCACCTTTGCCCAGGTGTGGGTAGAGGACCTTTTGATATGTAAATCCAGGCAAGCACCAGGAATGCTCCAGGCTACTCAAGAATGCGAATAAGCTCCTTTGATCCTAAGTTTTCGGTGAAATTCCCTTGTATTTGGAGGAATAAGTAAGCATGCTGCGTTGGCTCTGGGTTGCTGTCTCTCCATCAGAGAGAACAGAGGTCCACCCAGCTCCCAGCTTTATGTTTTCTATCTCTGTGTTTTCTTTCTATTCTTTCCTTTATTTCTCAATCTCCAGCCACCTCCACTCAGAACCAGTTTCATCTCTCTGTGCTGGACGCTGAAAAGGGAGATCCCCGCCATATCTGGCCCCCCGTGCTACAGGGACCCAACCAGGGTTCATGAATTACACCCCCTTTCCCTCAGGTAGCTCCTCCCCATTCCAGGAACAGGCACCTACACAGGTCTTTCTGTCACCTGTCAGCCCATTGCCAAAGGTGTGCTTCGCTGCTTGCCCCTCCCCTGTTTCCCAGGCAACCACAGCCCCATCTTCCACTATTAGTCACAGCTTGGCAGCCAGCAGAGCCAGATGGAAATGTGTGTGTTCAGTTACCTTGACTGCCTGAGTAAACACATTTGCTTTGCAGCATCCCCACTCTCTTTCAAGAAAAACAACTGTTCAAAAACATATCAGACCTGGCCAGCCCAATAAGATGGCTCAGTCTCACCCTCGAGGCTGGAGAAAATGCACCAAAACTCTAGCCTCACTGGAATCTGAGACACTTTCAGCCCCTGAGGGCAAGGTCTGCCACTGGCTCACATGGTGCCCCAGGACCCCGCCACTCTGTTCTTGGGAAGACAGTCTGGACCGGGCAGCAGCCACTGAAGGAGGCAGTGTTCTTCTCAGCAAACAGTCTGAATCCATCTTCATCTTCTTATCATCTATCTTCACACGAGGAAGGAAAGCCTGGAGCACAGTGGAAATTTAGGGTGCGAATGTTAAAGCCAATGACCATTGGATATCACGGGCGGGGTCAGGAACTGGGGATCAGCGATTTGCTGAATGTTGACGGTTGATTCTGGCACCAAGGCTTCAGTCAACCCTGACATTCTGTTTCCTTTCTGTTCATTGTGATTTCCGGTTGGAACTAGGCTGCTTCAGGACGCCGGACAGGAGGTGCCTGAGTTGTCTGTACACAGGGACGGCCCCTCATTTCCTCTCCGACCTGGTCTCTCATCTCCTTTCCTAAGAACGTGCCCCGAGAGGTTCCCCTTTCTCACGGGGTGCTGGCTCCCCGTGCTCGTCACCTGTCCCTCCTGTTCCCTGCCCACCTCGCTCTCCCCCCGCACCTCGCCCAGCGTGCCAGCACTCACCCGTCACCCTCCTCAAGGGGCCCCTAGTGCTGAGGTCGGTGGTGTCTTTTGGATCCTTTACAGAGCCTTCTCTATATTTCTCCCTATTATGTCTAAAATTCTAGTTTTGTGTTTTTGGTGATTTTTGTTGTTTTTTGTTAATTCTCACCTGAGGATATATTTTCCATTGATTCTTAGAACAGAAGGGAGGGAAGAAGAGAGAGAGAAAGAGAGAGAGAGAGAGAGAAACATCCATGTGAGAGAAACACATTGATTGGTTGCCTCTGCCACACACCCCAACCAGGGCCAGAGATCGAATCCACAACCCAGGTATGCACCCCTGACCGGGAATCAAACGCTCGACCCTTTGGTCGAAGGCTGGCACTCTATCCACGGAGCAACACTGTCCAGGGCTAAAGTTCTAGATCATCATTTAATTTTCTGAGGGTAGGGGAAAGCTGCTCAGTTGGGCAGTGAATGTCACTCATGGCATCCCCATATTGAAAGACACTGGTACGTGTGTGTTGCCATCTTTTAAAACGGCGAGGTCAGAAAGGCATAGGCCTGCACCATGGCCTCCGTCTAACCTCGCTGACACTGCAGAGCTCGTGAGTATCGCTAAGGATTGCCTCTCTGCAGCGCCCCCGTGCAGTGTGTGTGTGCCTCCCACATCACAGCCACGGGGATGCAGGAGACTTCAGTCTATCCTCAGAGACTCTCTGGACCTGGGGAGCCGCAGCCGGTGAGGGGGGACGAAGCCTGCAGTCATCTGGTAGAGATCGGGTGCGCTGTAAGAATGTGGGGAGACCATGACCTTTGGGGGCTGCCTGACCATCCCCAGTACAAGTAACTGTCTTGCAAATGGGTCCCCTTTTCAGCAACTTCCATAGTTGGGGACTTCTCTGGTACACGACACTCTGCGAGGTCTCTGTTCGCTTTCACCCACCGGTCTGCACCCCGTCCCGTGCAGCCATACATACCGGGGCGTCTTCTCACACCCAGCGGCCTCACTGGCCTGTGTCCTCTCCCCCCGCAGGGCCCAGCATCCTGGCTGCCCTTCCTTCTGAGGGGTTTGCAGACCTGGCCCATGCGGTCACTCCGGGAGACAGCTGGTCTTTCTCTCTGATTTTGGGGGTCTCTGAACGTAGGTCTGCAAGGTGAGGTGCAGTACTTCTGTGAGAAGAGCCTGTAATTGCATTGATTTCTGGCAGTCATTCCATATTGTTGACTTTCACCAGGTTTGCAAGCTGTTACATTTCTCCTCCCCTTATCCCACCCACATATGCACAAGAACTATTTATTACGACTTCAATGAGGTTTAATATACCAGCAACCAACTGTGCATGTTTAAACTGCACTTACTCCATTAGATGGCACATGTCATTGGACACACTTGCACGTATGCACACACCTGTGAGACCCCCGCACAGTGCAGATGATGAACATTTCACGAATGCCCCCAAGTTTCCCTGTTTCTTTGCAATCTGCACCCCCCCCGCCCCGCCCCGCACCAGGTAACCGCTGATGTGCTTTCTGTCACTGTAAATTCGAGCTGCTTTAAGATGTACCGCCCTCCTTCTGCGCTTGCACCATCGATGGTTTTATGTGCTGAGCGGACTGTCGGTACCGGTGCTACATCTCACCTTCAGTCCCTGTGTACCGGCAGGGCAGCACGTGCACCATTCTGAATCCTGGCTTTCGCATCTGGTGGTCGGCAAGGTCCCCTGGTTGACGCCGTGTGCACCTTTAACCAGTCTGTTACTCATGCACATTTACCAAACGGTTGCCTATCTTATCCATGAAGAAGTGTTCATGTGGATCAGTGGTCGGCAAACTTATTAGTCCACAGAGCCAAATATCAACAGTACAATGATTGGAATTCCTTTGGAGAGCCACATTTTTTAAACTTAAATTTCTTCTAACACCACTTCGTCAACATAGACTCACCCAGGCCGTGGTATTTTGTGGAAGAGCCGCACTCAAGGGGCCAAAGAGCCGCATGTGGCTTGTGAGCCGCGGTTTGCCGACCACTGGTGTGGATGGATGTTGGTAACATGTGAGCACCGTCCTTTCCCCAGGTCCTGATAACTTACTTAACCCGATAGAACTAAAAACGTAGTCAGGCACTGCCTGTATTTCGCAATCCTGTGAAACCCGTGCACACTGGGTTGGTCAGCATGGTTTTCGGGGTGCCCATTCTGAGGAGGTGGCCTGCACACCGCTTCCTTCCTCCAGTCAGGTTCTTCTAATTAAGGCACCTCCATACATCTACACAAAGGAATACTACGCTGCGGTAAGAAGGAAGGAACTCCCACCAGTTGCAACAGCATGGATGGACCTGGAGAGCATTGTGCCAAGTGGAATAAGCCAGGCAGAGAAAAATAAATACCACATGATCTCACTCATTTGTGGGATATAATGAACAGCATACACTGATGAACAAAAACAGATCCAGAGACAGAAGCATTGATCAGACCGTCAAACCTCAGGGAAGGTAGGGGACAGTGGGGGTAAGGGGGGAGATCAACCAGAGGACTTGTATGCATGCACCTAAGCCTAACCAATGGACACAGACACCAGGGTGTGAGGGCATGAGGCGGGGGGAGGGTAATATTGGAATAAGGACACATATACACCTTAATAAAGAAATTAAAAAAAAAAAGACACCTCCAGCAGAAACTGGTTTGGCTCAGTGTATAAAGCGTCAGCCTGCAGACGGAAAGGTCCCAGGTTCGATTCCGGTCAAGGGCATGTACCTTGGTTGCGGGCACATCCCCAGTAGGGCGTGTGCAGGAGGCAGCTGACTGATGTTTCTCTGTCATCGATGTTTCTAACTCTCTATCCCTCTCCCTTCCCCTCTGTAAAAACTCAATAAAATATTTTTTTAAAAAGACACCTCCATGTCCTTGAATGAAACAGGAGGACGCCCTTCCCTCCTCGGATATGCTAAGAAATAAACTGGGTCAAGTGCGTGAGGTGCCAGGCAGAGAGCCTGCGCTGGGCAGTGCCAGGGGACCCGCCGCCGTTCTCCGTCCACAGCCTCGTGCCGATGTCAGAGCCAGACCTGTCACCCACATGGGTTCCGTTTGGAATTCACAGTGACGGTGACGCGTGAGTCAGGTTCCGGTTTCAGGGTGTCCGAAGCGATTTTCAGCGGGAAAAGCTAATACAATGTGAAGCCTGGCAGGGGGAGCTGGCATTGCCAGTTACATCGGAGCCGTGCCCTTCACGCCACGTTAGCCACGCCTCCTGGGTGACTGCGTGTCTTTATATTTAGACCCTGGGAGGCAGAGAGGCTGTGAGTGGTCCGACACGGTGCCTAAGTGTAGTGTGGAGGGAAGATGCGAGGAGATGGGGCGGCTGGGTGCCTGGGGACAGGGCGGCCTGGGTTCTGAGGACACGGCTCTGTGACCTTGGCCAGTTCCTGAGGTCAACCCCGCTCTGCACCAGCGTCTGCATCTGCGAATGGGGGCAGATACAGCCTGACTTGAAAGACGGTTAGAATTCAGGGAGCTGATGAGTGAAAGATGCTTAGGATGAGGACTGGCACGGAGTAGCGGTTCAGTTGAAGGTCTGATACAGTGGTGGTGGGGGTGGTAATACTGATGGCAAGTCATAGGTGATATTTGTCACGGATTTCACAGGGTCCCCAGGAAAGATGTGCCGGAAGAAGAACCCAAAACGGAGAGGGGCCTTTCCAGGCCGCCCTCCGAGGACGGTCCAGGGGCAAGTGGAAGTGTGAGGAAGGCAGCTTCGGGCATTTAGCAAGTTCCTCCGGGCTGTTTCACGGCCTGTGTCTGAAGTGAGAATTGTGGAGGGGTAGAGATGGTTGCCAGTCCTTCTGGAGGGAGCATAGCATCATCTGTGTGATGTGTAAGGTCGCTCATTGTCCGAGGCAGAAATGGCCAACCTGCAGGTCTGCACATGGGGTGAGCGTGCGCCCTTGGAATGGCGGGAGAGGTGGGTGCCACCCAGTGGGGGAAGCGGAGGCGGAGGGGAGGTGGGTGCCACCCGGTGGGGGAAGCGGAGGCGGAGGGGAGGTGGGTGCCACCCGGTGGGGGAAGCGGAGGCAGAGGGGAGGTGGGTGCCACCCAGCGGGGGAAGCGGAGGCGGAGGGGAGGTGGGTGCCACCCGGTGGGGGAAGCGGAGGCGGAGGGGATGTGGGTGCCACCCAGTGGGGTAAGTGGAGGCGGAGGGGAGGTGGGTGCCACCCAGTGGGGTAAGTGGAGGCGGAGGGGAGGTGGGTGCCACCCGGTGGGGGAAGCGGAGGCAGAGGGGAGGTGGGTGCCACCCGGTGGGGGAAGCGGAGGCAGAGGGGAGGTGGGTGCCACCCGGTGGGGGAAGCGGAGGCGGAGGGGATGTGGGTGCCACCCAGTGGGGTAAGTGGAGGCGGAGGGGAGGTGGGTGCCACCCAGTGGGGTAAGTGGAGGCGGAGGGGAGGTGGGTGCCACCCGGTGGGGGAAGCGGAGGCAGAGGGAAGGTGGTGGGTTGCATGGCAGGAACCAGGCAGCTGCCCGCTCGCTTTGCTGCCAGCTGCTGGGAGGACAGCCTGCCAGAGCCCGCTAGCCGGGCGTGATGGGGGGCCGGGGGGCGGGCAGAGAGGCCGGGCGGTGTTTGCTCACCGGCGGGCAGAGGGAGGCCGCTCCATCCGGTGCCCACCGTAGAGAACCGGTTGGTGAGAGCAGCGATCTTCAAACCTCGGGGGTACGTCAGTTTGGGGGAATGACTCATTGGCGTGTGGGGGGGGAGAGGAGGACTTATATTTTTCCTGTACTGTAACGATTTACAGTAATGTGTGTATCTACCATAAGGTGCACAGTCCATGGTGTCCCCAAAACGTGGACACACCCTTGAGCAACCGGTAGCTCCATCCATGTTTCCTTCCTTCCAGCCAGACTGAGCTCTGAACAGAGGAAACGCATCCCGAAATGCTCCGGGAAGTTGGAAAACGCAGTGGAAGTACAAACCCTGCCCCGTGTGTGTGTACATTTTTGGGGTGACGCCCTATATGTACAGTGGCAGGAAGAGTAGTTCATAAACATGCTCAGTTTTTTACATGGCTAGGGGTGCATGTTCCGAAGAGGCGACGGGGTTAGCGTCCAGGGCAGTGTCTGAAGCCACAGATGAGAGAGTCTTTGTGGACCCGTTCGTGTCCCACTGCGGAGCTGTGATGGGGAGAGGGTGGGAGAGGCGGCTGGCTCGGTGCATCCCACCCCATCACAGGAGACACGTCGGAAGAGCCGGCCCTGGTCCTCCGTCACCGTCATCTTCCGGAACAGGCGCACGGCGGTACTTTCACCCCAGGACAGGGGCGTGCGGCGGTGGACATCTGTGGGCTCAGGGAAGGGGAGGAAAGCTCTGTGAAGGTTGTTTGTCCTGGAGACAAAGAGTTAGGGTTGAATCCAGACTGGCTGGCATGGCTCAGTGGTTGAGTCCTGGTCAGGACACATGCCCAGGTTGTGGGCTTGGTCCCCAGTGACGGGGGTGGGGGGGTGGAGAGAGACATGCAGGGGGGAAGCTGATCAGTAATTCTCACTCATCATTGATGTTTCCGGCTCTCTCTTCCTCTCCATTCCTCTCTGAAATCAATAAAAAATTAGTTTTTAAGAAAAGAACTGAATCCAGTGTATGCCTACGTCTGGCCCTGCCCATGGGTGGAATAAGCAGAAGAGCCCCGAAATGCCTCTGCACGGAAGTCACTGAGGGACACCCCCTGGCCCCACCCTGACTAGACTGCATTGGAATCTCAAGGGTGAAACCCAATCATGTGTGTGTTTTAAATATATATATTTTATTGATTTTTTTTTTATAGGGAGGAAGGGAGAGGGATAGAAAGTCAGAAACACCAATCAGCTGCCTCCTGCACACCTCTTACTGGGGATGTGCCCGCAACCAAGGTACGTGCCCTTGACCAGAATTGAACCTGGGACCTTTCAGTCCATAGGTCGACGCTCTATCCACTGAGCCAAACTGGTTTTGGCCAATCATCTA
The DNA here is from genome assembly GCA_027563665.1 of Antrozous pallidus. Taxonomy (NCBI): domain Eukaryota; kingdom Metazoa; phylum Chordata; class Mammalia; order Chiroptera; family Vespertilionidae; genus Antrozous; species Antrozous pallidus. The sequence goes on along the minus strand of CM050518.1, from coordinate 89,147,948 downwards.
TGTTTTTAAAAGCTCTACAGTGCGTTGGAAAGGAGCATGTCGCTGGATCCGAGTTTGGGAAACTTGGGGTGGGTGATGGTGTAGGATTTCTGGGGTTCAGACCCTGTGCTCACAGGAAGAGTCTGCAGCACCAGCCTCCGTGGTCTCTGCAGCCTTGGCGCTCGGCCTGCTTGCTCCTGACACCCCAGGTGCCATGAGGAGCAGAGAGAGGTTTTGGTCAAGGGAAGAAGACCCGGAAGTTGAAAGTGTGTTTAGAAGGGGGAGTTCCTTCGGTGTCAGGGATGATTCTCAGCCCTGGCTGCCCATGTCCATTTCCTGGGTCCCACAGGTGGTTCCTTCGGTGTCAGGGATGATTCTCAACCCTGGCTCCTCTGATGGGTCCCTCTGGCCAGCTAAGCACAGCTGTACCTCCCTCTTCACGTGTGCTGAGAGGGCATTGAGCGCAGATGAATGTAGGTGTGGGAACTAGTTAGAATCTAGCAGAATTGAGTTTAAATTTCTGGTACCAATTTTTATTTAGGATATTGCGGGTCAATATAGAGGGCGGGGTAAAAGTAGCTTTATAATTGTTCACATCCTATATAATAAAGGAGTAATATGCAAATTGACCGTACCTTCACCTCACCCACCAGCCATGCCCACCAACCACGCCCACTAGCCCATCAGGAGTGGAGGGCGGGGCCAAGGCAGCTGGTGAGCATGCGAGGTGGTGGGCGGGGCCGAGGCGCGTGGGGGGTGGAGCTGCCAAGGTGTGCATGAGGCAAGGGGCGGGGCCACTGGGGCTGGGCGGTCGCCACCAGGGCTAAGGCCTGGGCTGGGGGAGCAGGGCTGAGGCATCTGGCAAGTGCAGGGCCCTCAGGGCTGGGCAGTCACTGGGTGGTTGCCAGCAGCCGGGGCTAAGGCCAGGGCCGGGGGGGCGGGGCTGAGGTGGCTGGAGAAGAGCCAACCATCAGCCCCATTGAGGGGGCAGGTTGGGCTGATGGATCACCCACCCCCAGTGCATGAATTTTGTGCACCGGGGCCCTAGTGGAAAATAATGCTCAATAGGGGCTGCGTTCATCCGAGGGGGCCCGGGCACTGATAGGTGTTCGCTCCCAGATGCTGTCTGGGTGAGGCAGAGGGAGAACTTCTGGAAACCACCCGTGGGACCAGGAAATGGACCTGGTCTTCACCCAGAGCAGGCGCTGGGGAGTGAGGCCCTCTTCTGTGAGGAAGCCTACGGCGAGGGGCCGTGCTGGAGAGAGCCTAGAGCCGCAGGGGCGCATTGAAAAGCACGTGCTTTCTGAGCCTGCCCGGCTCCACCCCGTTGGGGATCGATGGTGTGGGAAGCAGAGGAGGGGCGCGTACGGCCAAAAGAGGACAAATTAATTCAGTCCTGTCAGTTCCCAGATCCAGAGAACAAAATGCTGCAGGATCGATCGCCTGCTTCAAAAAAGATGTCCCTTTTAGTTCAAAAAGGAAATGGCTTCTTGATAAAAGCAATACCAAGTACTTAGAATGATGGGATGTCTTTCTAGACAGTGCCTCACCCCTAGGACAGCAGTTGGCAAACTCATTAGTCCCCAGAGCCAAATATCAACAGTACAACAATTGAAATTTCTTTTGAGAGCCAAATTTTTTAAACTTAAACTTCTTCTATCGCCATGTCTTCAAAATAGACCCGCCCAGGCTGTGGTATTTTGTGGAAGAGCCACACTCAAGGGGCCAAAGAGCCGAATGTGGCTCACAAGTCGCGGTTTGCCGACCACGGGGCTAGGAGCAGAGCGAGAACGAGCAGGGGGAAGCCCTCGCACCCAGCACCTTCTCTGCTGAGTCACCCTGGCCAGCTAAGCATAGCTGTGCCTGCCGCTTCACGTGTGCTGAGGGGGCACTGAGAACAGAGGAATGCAGGTGTGCAAACTAGAGTCTAGCTGAATTTAGTCTAAATTTCTGGTACCAATCTTTATTTAGGATATTGAGCATCAGTATAGAGGGTGGGATAAAAGTAGCTTTATAATTGTTCACATGGAAAATAATACTGTAAGGAATGAATAATGGTACAAGAATGAGTGGTGTTTTGCGTACTCACACTATAAACGTGATTACCCCCCACCCTGCATTCCCACTGGGTCCCTGGGCCCCTGGAGTTTTATTCCTGTGTCATCGCCCACACTGACCTGTCATGATTAGAGTTCGTGTGAATGAACTCTCGCTCAGCCACCCGAAGCAGAGATTTCTTTTCCCGTTTGGGTGCAGTGGTTATGTTGGCAGTTCTGTTCGTTTTGCTTCCTTATGTTTGTAGAGCCCCTGGTTTTATTTCCCAGCGTATGTGTTCATGAAATGCCTAGAACGACTAAGATTTCCTCACATGGCACTGGAAGGCTTCCGAGGTCAAATCTTTTAGAATAGGGATTCCTTTTTTAGTATTCCCAATGGTGTCGCCCAACGTTGGATTTCTCAGAAGGTTAAGGGATGGATGGCTAGTTTGTGAGGCCGTTGTTCAAAGACGAGGCTAGCTTGAATGCCGGTCCCTGACAGACTGGACCCAGAACACGTGAGCCTGAGTGAGCGGCTAGATCCAGAGTGGCCGACACAGACAGGCGGGTGTGGGTGGGTTCTGGGGCGATCCGAAAGCCAGCAGGCGGGCAGCCGAGGCAGACGCGAGCCCTGGTTCGTCGGTGTCCTGTCCTTTGTAGTTTAACAACAATCCCTCAGCCCACCTATTAAACGTTACAGAGGAAAATAGAAGAAAAACTGTAACTTCTGCCACTCGTTTTGTGTAATAGGTTGGCGTTCTTCCACTGACTTGGGGAGGGAGGCCTGGGTTGGGGGCGGTGGAGGGGGACAACGAGGGGAGAAATGGGGGACATCTGTAATACTGTCCACAATAAATTTTAGTAAAAGATAATAGTGTATTTAAAAAGTGTGTTTAGGAACTTTTCATTTTTCACACATCAGCCAAGCTTGATTTGGAGGTCTGTTGTGTTTGTGTTTGATTTACTGTCTTCTCTCACAAATAGAGAATAAATGACTCGGGAGTGTAACATGGTCTCACATTATTCTTACTTTAGACAAGTGAAGTGCATCAGTGCAGGCTGGGTGATCCCAGAGACGGGGGCGGCGGGGGGGAGATAGATCATCTGAGCTGCCTCGGAGAAAAGTGCGGGGCCAATTAGGTTATCTGTCTGCTTCCTCCCCCCCTTCTTTCCTTGTGATTCTTTAAAACTGCTTGTTAAACACCATGTATTAGCCTGAGGGTGGTAGTTGAAATGGTTACACTCTCACACTGTTGTGTCAGGATGCTGGGTTACCATGACAACCTCCTCATCTCAAAAGCGGCCGTGTGGTGCAGTGGTCCGGAGCATGGATGCGGGAGCCAGCTGCCAGAGGCTGGGTCTCGTACTGCCACTGCCTAGCTGTGTGGCCTCAGACAGGGCACCTCGGCTCTCTGGGTCTGTTCCCGCCTCTGTAATGTGGGAACGATCACATAGGACCTCACTCCCAGGGCCGGTCTGTGAGTCCGTCATTGGATGCGTGGAGAACACCTGGCGTGTGGAAGGTGCTGTAAGCGTTAGCTATCATTATCTGTGTAAAGCGTTCGTTCCATAATGGACTGTTCATCCAGTTCAAACAGTGTCTTTACATTGACATTTTAAAGGAATTCAGATGTTTCTGCAGACATTTTTTATGAGGTCTACTGCATGCAAAGAATGAGCCATCTAAGTAGTTAAGGTCTTTCTTGACATACCTCTGTTTTTAAATTAAGACTTTTTTGGAGCAGTTTTAGGTGTACAGCAAGGTGGGACGAAAGGCACAGAGAGTCCCCCACACTCCGGCCCCGTACAAACAGACTCTCGGAGTCCACAGCCTGCACGCCCGTCGGTCACAATGGGTCAGCCCACACAAACACATCACAGTCACCCAAAGTCTGTGGTTCCGTGGGTCTACGCTCAGTGTACGTCCCAGGTTGCTACACATTTGTCTAACACTGTGGTCAGCAAACTGCAGCTCAGGAGCCACATGCGGCTCTTTGGCCCCTTGAGTATGGCTCTTCCACAAAATACCACGGCCTGGCGAGTCTATTTTGAAGAAGTGGTGTTAGAAGAAGTTTAAAAAATTCAGCTCTCCAAAGAAATGTCGATCGTTGTCCTGTTGATAGTTGGCTCTGTGGACGAATGAGTTTGCTGACCACGGGGTTCATATGCAACGATGTGCCCATCGTTACGGGTCACCACAGCCCGGACCGTCCTCTGTGCATCCTCCTTCCCCGGGCAGCTGCTGGTCTGCTGCCTGACTGCAGAATTCTGCCTTTTCCAGGCGCCTCACAGTGGGAATCATACAGTGTGTAGCCCCTGCTTGTCTGCCAGGGGTGGGCTTGGTGCACCCCGAGGCTCTTCCTGCAACACCACCACATCCCAGAGGAGAAGCCTCTCGGGGAACACGAGGAAGGGGGGCTGGGCCCGTTGGCGAGTCTGCCCCGCACTCCCCCCGGGGCGGCTATAAATAGAACTCTGCACTCCAAGGGCCGCCGCAGAGGGAGTGGGAACATGATCCTTGGGTGTTACATGGGCTCAGTACTTAGCTCCTGCGCTGTCAGAGCTTTAATTTCCTTTTCCCAAGCAGACCCTTAGGGCTACGTGTCAATTGAGTTGTTTCTAGTGACTCTGACAGCCTGCCCGATGGTTCGAGTTCTGAGCTCAGCCCTTCCTGATGGGGGGGTGTCAGGGGATGACGGGGGTAGGACATCAGCTTCTGATGGCAGAGGACTGGGGAACGAAGGTCCACCTCCCTCAGGCCTGGAACCCAGGGCCTGCAGGACCCTCACCCAGGGGCGCCCCCTCCAGGTGCCCAGGATGTATCTCCTTCCCCCCTTGAGGCTGGGCTTTCTTGCTGGCAGGGTCTATAGGATCTCTTGCTCGGAGCTTTCTGGCCCGGCCCCTGCTCAGAGCAGAAGTGCCCTTTAGTGACTCCCACCTTGGAGGGAAGCGTTGACTGTAGACTCACTGTGGTCAGGGGCTCCATCCCAACCTCGGGGGGCCTCCCTGTAATTTCGTGTATCCCTCTCCCCTAACTCAGCCTTCACCCTAACCTCTCTCTGGCTCCGGCCTTACTCCCTTCCCCTTCAGAATCCAGAGTTGTTTCCGCAATCTTATCTGCCCTCCCTGTGGCTTGACCTAGTTTCCCCACCCTGAAAAGGTTTTGATACCATTTTGTAGTCATAGAGTTCTGTCTTTGTATCCCTAAATGTGGTGTCATTCCTTTTTCAGATTTTTTTTAAAGATAGTACCATCCCACTAAAGTATTTTCTTTCTTTTTTTTTTTAGCGTTGCATCCAAGATTCCTTTTCATTATTCTGCCTAGCCTGTCTCCTAGTTATTAACTCTGTCCATGGTCCTGACATAAATATTTTGGTTGAACAAATTCTCAATTAAAAATCCTTGGTGTCCCCATTCTCTAGCTTGGTTGAAAGCACCACTGTGGTAGGTGATCTGGGTTGTGAGAGGGTGTTGAAAATATAATTAGAGGCTAGACAGGCACAGGCAGGCAAGAAACAGTAGATTGATGATCCCATTAGGGAACCGAATGTATTCTACTGGCACCCCCAAGTTTTCGGATGCTTTGTCACTGGAGGAGGAAGCGGTGCAGGGACTTAATGGTGTGTTCAGAGGGGGGCATCCTTCCTACTGTGTCTGAGCCAGGCTGCCCCTCCCTCTCGTTTGGAGACTGCGCTGCGGGAAGGGGCTTTTGCATGAGTGGTTCCCCACTTTCTGTCCTCTCTCGGGAGTGCCCAGTTCAGGGAAGTAGAGTTTGCCTGCCTGAGGCTCGGGACCCCTGTGCTCAGCCCCTTCCCTGGGCAAGCCCCAGAGACAGGCACAGGGCAGAGACCACCACGGTCGATTTGTGGGCAGTAAATCGCACACCCCTAGGGGGCACCAGACCCCGGGCTCAGCTGTATGGACCACTCGCTGTGAGTGTGTGTGATAGCCCTTGCTGGGCTGTCCTCTTGACACACCGCAGGTGCTGGCCGGCCCATCCTGGCCCCTCCTCTGAGGTGGACCACCCCCGGGCTTCTGTTCTGGAGGGGAGGAGACCAGTAAGGGTGTACCATGCTTGCTGTGGAGGTGGGTGGTCAGGAAAGGGCTTCTGAAGGGTCTCAGCGAGAAAGCTGAGGACACCTGGTTTGTATCTGTCTCTTCCACGAGGCTGGGTTTGTTAGGGGAGTTCCCTCAGGGATGCCTTATTATTCACCAAAGGGTATAAGGATGATAAGGATGTCATGGCCCAGCCCAGAGGGAAATCGCGCAGCATTCAGGAGCCCATATTTGCATGTGGGCTGGGGCTGCACTACCCGAGCGCCATGGGCGTGTCACCTGGCTTTCCAACCTGCAGGTTTGGCTTCTTTAAAATGGGAATAGCTATGCCTTAGCCGGTTTGGCTCAGTGGATAGAGCATCGGCCTGCGGACTGAAGGGTCCCAGGTTCAATTCCAGTCAAGGGCATGTACCTTGGTTGTGGGCACATCCCCACTGGGGGGTGTGCAAGAGGCAGCTGATCGATGTTTCTCTCTCATCGATGTTTCTAACTCTCTATGCTTCTCCCTTCCTCTCTGTAAAAAAGCAATAAAATATATTTTTAAAAAATGGGAAGAGCTATGAATCCTAAGCAAGGGACACATGACTAAGGATTTTATATACCATCTAACCAGGACGTAAATAGGTGATTGATTACAGTGAGAAACAATAAATGATGAGCCTCCCTAAGGCAGAAGATGATCGAGTACCAGGAACTCAATTGTGAGATCAAGGAAGAGAAGATGGGGTTGAACTGGGCTAGCTTCAGGCCCCTGCAAAGTAGCAAAGCATAAAGAATGATGCCCAGGGGATCCTGCCAGAATGGGGAGGGGAGATGCCACTATGGTTTGATGGGACGTTTTTGCAGGAGTAGGGGTTTATAGCAATTAGATCTTGCCTCCCAGGTGTCAAAGATGGAGATGCAGTGTGAACCGGGAATACCTGTGTGTGCAGGTGCTGCTGGCTGCATCTTACCTGGAAGGTGGCGATGGCTGGGCTCCTTACCCAGAATGCTTTCTCTTGCCTGAGGCACAGACCTTCAGGGGCTGTTCCTGTTTGGGGTGGTGGTACCTTCCTGACAGCAGCCTGAGCCAAGCTGGATATGAAATTCCTGGGCTCAGGAGAAAAGCATTTATTGAAAAGCAGTTTGGTTTCCATTGCCAGCTAAGTCATATAATTGGGCTGAATGGATGGAGCCACACTACAGGCCTGGAGCATGACATTCGTGCACAGCGGGGGGCTGGGGGTAGTCACTTAGCTCAGCCTGCACCCTCTTGCAGTTCTGGAACCCCTTAGGGGATGTCCCCTGAGGGGTCCTTAGCACTCCCACCACGCTGCTGTGCTCCCCAGCCATGAGCCTGGCTTCTGGCTGAGCGGCACACCCCCTGTGGGAGCACACTGACCACCCGGGGGCAGCTCCTGCATTGAGTGTCTGCCCGCTGGTGGTCTGTGCAAGTCATAGCGACCGGTCATTTTGCTGTTCAGTCGATTTGCATATTAGCCTTTTATTATATAGGATAAAATTTTTATTTTATTGATTTTTTTTAGAGAGAGAGAGGAAGGAGGGAAGAGAGAAAACACACGCACACACATTGATTTTTTGCTCCACCCGTTTCTGCATTCCTTGATTGCTGCTTGTATGTGCCCTGAACAGAGACTGAATCTGTGACCTGGGTGCATGGGGACAACGCTCCAGCCACCTGAGCTACCCGGCGAGGGCTGGGTTATGTTTTTGAAGAACGTTGAGTAGCATTCCTTCCTTATACATATCTTCCCTACAGCCAGCCCTAAATAACCAAAATCTGTGAAGTTGGCATCCTGTGCTCATCCGTTTATTTTGGTTAAACACGCAGACTGTGGGCAGAACTCCAGACGTTTGGGTGTGACGCTGGTGATCCAGTCCTGCTGATTGCAGGCAGAGCGGCGCAGGTCGGCCTCGGGCCCGTGCTCCGCTTGTCAGCCGCTTGGCCGCCTGGAGGGCTGCGTGTCTGCACGGTGCTCGCAGGAATTGATGTCGAAGGCATTGAGAAGAGAGATGACACCTGTCATGGTCCCCAGGGCCCAGCGGATGTTAAAATGAAATTAAAATAACAAAATAGACGAGAATTGGAAATACAGGCATCCATAGGCTTCTTCAGAGGCCGCCTTTCGTGGTAGAGGTTTCACAGAAACAGACAGAGAAGAAGCAGACGCTCGTGACAACAGCCACCCCCTGGGACTACTGGAGGTCTCAGAAAGCTGCTGCTTATTCTGTTCTCCAAAGAACAGGTCTCAGGTGTGAAGTACGTTTTCAAGCAATTGGTTGTATAGCCCATTTTGCAAGATCCATTTTTTTTTTTTCGTTTTCATCCGTTCAGCAGAGTCTGCCATTCATCCGTGCTCACAAAGGCCCTCCCCATCCGATAAAGGTGTGAGAGCGCCGACCACACAGCTCTTTGCTGCCTGGAAGAGTGGCTGAAGGTTCAGGTTAAAGCAGTTCACCTGGCACGGCTGCATCTCCCCGGTGCTCCCAGCTCCTGTCTGTCTCTCTCATTCATCTCTAGTTAACATCAAACTCATGGCACCACTTCCCCAGCTTCTTGGCTATTGGCCCAGCCCCCCTATGCGGATAAACTGCAACCTACCTGTGTAGGTTATTAGCCAGGTGGGGTGGTGGCTGCTCTGCTCCTCCGGTAACCCGCCCTGTCCAGGAAGCCACGGAGCTGGTGTCAAGAGTATTCAGCCGGTGCCAGGAGCCCTGTGTTCTGAACCTACCTTCCCATGTCTCTGTTTCCTCGTCTGAAGAAGAGGGGCTGGTGGATCCTAAGAAGCTTCCAGTCCCGCTGTGTATAGTGAGGATGTATTTTGTGCCGAGCACTGGAGATGGAAGCGCAGTGCTTGCCTCCTGGCAGCGCGCTGAGCCGGAGGTAGATGGCTGAGCATAGTCCTGACAAGCACTTCACCTCCCAAACCTGGGTCCCAAACATTTGTTCTCAACTCTCTGCTCGACTATCCATGTTCCTTGGAGACCTCATAGCCTGCCCTTTCCATTGCTCATCTGTCTCCCTACTGTTTTAAGGGGCTAAATATAGGTGCATTTTTATCTGGCGTAGAGTATCGTCTTTCTACCTTCCCTTTCGTCTGACTGAAACCCCTCTTATTGCAACTGATAGCGGTTTCTCTCATTTCTGGGAAACTTGAAGCAAGCCCTGCCCGGTGGAGAATGGCTGCCCTTTGTGATGCAGACACAGGAACAAAAGTGTTCAAAACTGTGTGAGGATCCTTGTTTTGTTTTTTAAATATATTTTTTATTGATTTCAGAGAGGAAGGGAGAGGGAGAGATAGAAACATCAATGATGAGAGAGAATCACTGACCGGCTGTCTCCTGCACATCCCCTATTGGGATTGAGCCTGTAATCCAATCATGTGCCCTTGACCAGAATCGAACCCGGGACCTTTCAGTCCACAGGCTGGCGCTCTGTCCACTGAGCCAAACCGGCCAGGGCAGGATCCTTGTTCTTGAAAATACGATAACTTACCCAGTAGCACAAGGTGGGCATATTATTGAAACGAGGGTGAGAATTCGCATCTGTAAGTTCTCGGGAGATTCAGCTGTACATGGCGATGACCTAAGGGTGCTGCATCCAGAGAGAACCTGGCAGAGTGGCCAGCTGGCTACGGCCCTTCCCGTGCGTCATAAAGGAGGGGTGTGCCATTGTGAGCCCTCTCAGAACTCCTTCTTGGCTCCCGCTTGGCCCATCTTGTCCCTTACCTTTGTCCCTAGAAGACAGAGGGGCTCTGGCCGCGGGCAGCAGAGCCTGCCCACGTCCGGCGCCTGACCAGTGCACTTCCCCTCCAGGGACGAGAAGAACCAGTCCATCATCGTCAGCGGGGAGTCGGGAGCCGGCAAGACGGTGTCCGCCAAGTACGCCATGCGCTACTTCGCCACGGTGGGCGGCTCCGCCAGCGACACCAACATCGAAGAGAAGGTCCTGGCGTCCAGTCCCATCATGGAGGTAAAGCCTTCCCAGCGCCCTTGGCCTTCCTGGCCGGAGTCCCTTCTGCTAGCAAGGGCACTGCTGGGCGCCCACCTTGGGGGGCTGCTCACAGGAATCCTTGGGAGCACCCCATGCGGCCAGCATTCGCGTCTTTTGCTGAAAGCCGGTGTCCACTGCGGAGGGAAAAATTGCTCCCACTATTTTGGCTTCTGCGGTTAATGCTCCTGTGACCACTGGCATGAGAACATCTATCCGAGTTCCTGCTCTGGGAAAGGTTTTAAAATGACAGTGATTTAAAGTTACGTCTTCAGCATCCATTATGGCCTGGACAGGTGGGTGGACGGCTGGGTAGACAGGGCGCTGTGGCCTGGAGACATATGAGTGCAAGGTGCTCCCCAAATACACAAGATGGGGTTCAGTTGCTAAGGTCTAAAGCCGTGGTCGGCAAACCGTGGCTCGAGAGCCACATGCGGCTCTTTGGCCCCTTGAGTGTGGCTCTTGCACAAAATACCACGGCCTGGGCAAGTCTCTTTTGAAGAAGTGGCGTTGGAAGGAGTTTAAGTTTAAAAAATGTGGCTCTCCAAAGAAATTTCAGTCCTTGTACAGTTGATATTTGGCTCTGCTGACGAATGAGTTTGCCGACCACTGGTCTAAAGGAGGAAGGAGTGTGTACACGAACCAGCCTAATCTTTCATGATGTCATGCAAATAAATGCTACAATCATTTGGGCTCAAAACATTAAACCTCTGCCTTGTGCAGGTGGCACTTGGGAAATTGTGGAAGTCCCGAAGGCTCATTCTGTCCGATGTAGGCTTTCCCCATCCTTGAGCTGTTATTAAGTGTTAGACTAGCAGGAGAGCCTGGCTATGAACTTGGGCAGGAAGAACTCTGGGTGGGGTTAGAGTGTTGTCAACCTGTCGTAAGTCTAGAGTCCAGCTGGGTCCTTGTGTCCAGGGAGCCCCGTGGCTCCTCAGTGGGTCATGGCCACGCCAGCACCATCTTAATGGGGACAGCCGACGGCCGATGGCTCTGCCCCACCCTGGGGAGGAGGGCTCCTCATGAAGCAGCGGGCTCTGGCCCTGTCTGCATCTCATTATGTGCACAGCCCAGCGACAGCGGCGCTCCGGGGAGACCGGGAGAGAGCGGGGTGAGGAGGCCGAGTTCCCTGGGGCTGCTCCAAGTGGCAGTTGTTTGAATTAACAGTGATTCGAGGACCGATTGGCCTGATTCGGTGTCAGCGCAGAGCTCTCTGACCCCGTTCTGTGTAAGAGCTTGTCAGCAGCCGGGGCGACTTGCTCACCGGTCAGCACTGATTACAGGGATGTTGGTAATCAAGAGACAGCTAGAGCCGGGCAGAGCCCAAGTTCAGGCCGACGGTGTCCCGGGGCTTATTGGGGTGCCTGGAGTCTGCTGGCATACAACTGTGGGAGCCACAGAGGGCACTTCCCTCCTCCCCCTCTTTCCTCCCCCCTCCCACCCCCCAATCCTGGGAGAAGGAAAGGAGGCCAGGGTTTCAGTTAGGGAAATGGATGGAAACTAAGACCAATTACTATGCACATTCTCAGGACTGGAATTTTTTTTTCAAAGACAAAGAAACAAGAAAGCCTGTAACTATTAACCTGTGGAAGAATCTGCCCCACATCCCTTGCTGAGCCCATCTCCTCTCAGTGCAAGTCATAGCGACCGGTCATTTTGCTGTTCAGTTGATTTGCATATTAGCCTTTTATTATATAGGATAAAATTTTTATTTTATTGATTTTTTTTTAGAGAGAGAGAGGAAGGAGGGAAGAGAGAAAACACACACACACACACATTGTGTGTGTGTGTTCGGCTCCTCTCATGTGTCCACACGCTCCAGCCACTCCACACGTGTCCATGCTCTCACATACGCCTGCCCCTCGGCCCAGGCTGTGTTCATAGACACAGCCCCTTCTCCTGCGGGTAAAAGCCTGTCACCCTCTAACATCCACTTCATCCGACACGCGAGGCTGTTCTCAGTCTGCTGGGCCCGGTAATGGCTCCCTTCTTTCCGCCTCCACACTGCACGGTCGGTCCCTGGTGAGTGAATGATCTCGATTACATCGAAATGACATGTTTCCGTCCACTTTTCTTTTTAAAAAAATATATATTTTATTGATTTTTTACAGAGAGTAGGGGAGAGGGATAGAGAGAAACATCGATGAGAGAGAAACATTGGTCAGTTGCCTTCCGTACACTCCCTGCTGGGAATGTGCCCGCAGCCACGGTACATGCCCTACGACCGGAATTGAACCTGGGACCTTTCAGTCCGCAGGCCGACGCTCTATCCACTGAGCCAAACCGGTTTCGTCTCAGTCCACTTTTCTTTTACTCCATATCTGTGCATGCAAACCGGTCTGCTCCGTGATGTGACCCAGGCATGGAGCCACATGCTGCCCACCATCTTGTGAGTGCTTGTCACTCAGCACATTTTTGTTTATCCATGACTCATGCTCTAATGTACTTAGTGAACAGCTTTATGGTGTCCGTTGTATGGCCGGTCCGCACTGTATGTGTCTCTCCCCCTGTTGGTAGACATTTGGGTTATATATTTTTGATCGCCACACGCAGCCTCTAGGTACCATCTAGGAGCAGTGATGAGTTGTGGAGGCATGGGTATTCGGTTTCATAGATTGTTCCAGTTTACATTGACCCAGCTGTGTGGGATTCTCTTTTTCCGTACAGCCTCATCATCATTTCAGAGTCTCCAAGTCCTTGGTCACTGCCACCCTGGACTGTCAGGTTAGCCTGCCTCTCTCTGTCCTGCTGAGGTCGTGTGTCTCTGTCTGATGTTTATCAGTCATGTGAGTGTCTCCTGTCATTTCCTGCTTCTGTCCTTCGCGCCTTTTCCGAATGTTAACCGCTTGCATCACATCTGCCTGTTTTGTTCGACTCTGGAATCAGTGATGGTCGGCCCTTGGGTTTGTAGCATTCACAGCAGTCGGACTTGCTTCCCTCCTGAGTCAGCATGTTTCCTAGGTCAGTCTCCAGGAAAATCCAGCTTGAGTTTCAAAGCTAAAGAATGACATGCAAGCCCTAACCGGTTTGGCTCAGTGGATAGAGCGTCGGCCTGCAGACTGAAGGGTCCCAGGTTCCATTCCGGTCAAGGGCATGTACCTTGGCTGCGGGCACATCCCCAGTAGGGTGTGTGCAGGAGGCAGCTGATCAATGTTTCTCTCTCATTGGTGTTTCTAACTCTATCCCTCCCCCTTCCTCTCTGTAAAAAATCAATAAAATAGATTTTTAAAAAAAGAATAACATGCACGTTGTTCATACACAGACATTGGAAGTTCTTCATTTCCAGAGTAGGGATGATGGGGTTGGTAGTAAAAATACAACCTCTTCCCTGTGTGGGAACCATCGCATACTTTAAAAGTACGTGTAGATCCATCCCATCATTTGCCAACGCAGCCTGGTGAGGTGAAGAGGGCGTGTCCCTCCGCAGCGATCCCCAGACAAGGGCAGGCCCTCCCCGACTGGATGTCTCTCGTTCGTTCTGAACAGGCCTTCGGGAATGCCAAAACCACCCGCAACGACAACAGCAGCCGCTTTGGCAAGTACATCCAGATCGGCTTCGACAAGAGGCACCACATCATCGGGGCCAACATGAGGACCTACCTGCTGGAGAAGTCCAGGGTGGTCTTCCAGGTGAGGTGCGGCGGGCGTGCTGTGTGTTCCCCCCCGGACGCTGGGACTCGCTCCCGCCCCCACGCCCGGCCTCCTCAGAGCCGCTCATCCTCTGAGCCTGGCACGGGAGATGTTCCTTTGGTTTTCTTCCTCTTCTCCCACCGGTGAGTAGGCATGATGCTGTGGGCATCGTGCCTGAAAACACGGCACAGTCATTGCTCAGGGACTGGTTTTCAGATGCACTCAGCACACACGTCCTGCGCGCCTGTGATGTGCGGCCTGTGCTGGACCCCGAGGGGGCCGTGAGGAAGGAGTCCTGCTGTGGGGTTCAGCGGCAGGCCAGGGGGTGCCATACGGCCTCTATGGGGCTAAGCTCTCCTATTTGACAGGTTATAAAAATGGGAAAAACCAACCCAGTTTCCTTTTCAAATTAATAGGGTTCCCGATTCTCCCCGGACAGGGGTCCTCATTTCTGTGCTCGCCTTCCATTCCCTTCTTCCCACTGCTCTGTGGCTCTTGGTACCCCCCTCAACACCCCATCCCCCCGGCCCCTGGTCGAGGTCAGTCAGCTCAGAGCAGCAGAACGGGCCTCTCCAGCTCCTCCCCATGTCCCATCCCAGACCGAGGCGCTGGTCTGTGCCCCGGTGTGAGCTGCCGCCCTCTCCCCCGGGACCAATGGCTTCCCGGCCCTGGCGTTTCAGCGCCTCCAGAGGGGACGTCAGAAGAGGCCTCGGGTGTTCCTGCCTCAGCGACACCTTCTCCATGCTGGCTCTTAGCGACGGGCTTCATGACCTTCTTCACCAGCTCGTTTTTCTCTCCCCTGTGTGCCGAGGCTGTTCCTGCACCTCCGGGTTTGACTAGACCCGTGGTCGGCCAACTGCGGCTCACGGGCCACATGCGGCTCTTTGGCCCCTTGGGTGTGGCTCTTCCACAAAATACCACGACCTGGGCGAGTCTATTTTGAAGAAGTGGCTTTAGAAGAAGTTTAAGTTTAAAAAATGTGGCTTTCGAGAGAAATTTTAGTCGTTGTGCTGTTGATATTTGGTTCTGGTGACTAATGAGTTTGCCAACCACTGGTCTGAACAACCCACATTCTTCATTTCCTCACAGCCAAGCAAACGGCCCGCTGTACGGGGTGCGGGTGGGGTGCTGCCCCGGCTCTGCCAGATTCTCCCCTCAGCACCCGGGCGCTTTCCTCCCCCGGCTCCCTTTATTGGGGCCTCCCCTCCACCACCACCACCACCACCACCACCCCAATGCCAGCACTAGTGCCAACACCACCACCACCACAGTGCCAACTTAGAGCAGGTCTGGCCCAAATGGGCTCTCAGTCTGCTCACTCGGGCACCTTTCCTGCTGCCCAGCCTGGCGAGGTGCCAGAGCGGGCTCTTCCTCAGCCCCAGGTCCCGGGGGGAGACAGGAGCCCGCAGCGGGAGGTGCCGTCCGGGCAGCGGAGCCGGCCGCACGGCTGAGCGGGTGCTGATGGTGGGCCCGCCGCGGGCCGAATAGCAGCGGTGCTCACAGCAGGACAAAGAAAATAACGTTTTCATTTAGGAGGGGAAACTCCCGGGCTGGACGAAGGCCCCACTTTAGAGGCCGGGAGCTCGGAGGTGGCATGGAGGGCACGGGCGTGGAGGAGAAGCCTTGACCTCTGACACCAGAACACCCTGGGGTTAGGGTGGGGAGGGGGCGCTCCTGGGGGTGACCGGCCTAAAACTGCTGACCTCTGTGCCCCTCCAGGCAGACGAGGAGAGGAACTACCACGTCTTCTACCAGCTCTGCGCCGCGGCCAGCCTCCCGGAGCTGAAGGAGCTCGCCCTGAGTGAGTGCTGCCCCGGGGTGTGTGTGTGTTGGGGGGTGGGGGCATGCACCTCGGTTGCCTCCATGCAGGCCTGTGGCACACCCTCGCAGCAGGTGCTTTGAAAGGTGAGTCTGCAGGGAAATGGGAATTGGCGACCTCACCCAGCCTTGGGCACGCTCTCTGGCCAGAGCTCTCAGCTCGGCGGGGTGAGGGGGCCGAGCACGTCACCCTCACAGAGGCCTGAAGCGGCTTCCTCCAGAGGCTCTCACTTTGCCGAGCCTGTGAGTGGGTTCAGGGCCCGCGTCCTTCCTCTCCCGTTCGAGCGCCTCCAGGCACCAGCGTGTGCGGTCTCCTCCAGGGAGCCCTCCTTCCTGCCCTCTGCCCGGCCGAGGTGCCCGTTCCTGGGCAGGGGTGCTGCCCGGTGCCTCCGCTCAGCCTGTGAGAGGCGGGGGGGGGGGACCGAGCTGTCCGCTTCCTCACTGGGCCTGGCGCCGGGCTTGGCGGCAGGGGGCACTGGGAAAGCTCGGCGGCGTGGAGCACGGGGTGCCTGGTGGGAAGTGGGGAGAGGCCCGGAGGGAGAGGAAAGCAGGGCCATTTACGGCGTGGACAGGGTGGAGCTGAGGAATGACAGCAGGAAGCCGAGACGGAGAGGTGGGGAAGGACAGGCCTGAGTGTGGGGCAGGGGAGGCCACTCGTGAAAAAGGTCCAGGAGGGCTGTTTGAGGGCCTTTGACCTCTGCCTGTGCTTTAGCGGGAGAGCGGGTGAGCGAGTCACTGGCTCTTCCCGGGACGGGGCAGGAGCGTGAGACTGGCCGAGCTTTTGCCACAGGCCTCGGCCGGCAGGCGCTGAGCTGACACCAGGGCAGCGGCAGGCGGAGTGGAGGGAGGAAGGACACTCAGAAGTGGCGGGAGGTCACGCTGGAAAGTCAGGCGTGGAGGGAGGCCTGGGCCTGCGTGGCGCTGCGTCTGGCGTGCTCGACTGATGTGTGCTCCACGGCACGTGCTCAGAGGAGGGGGAACCCAGCCAACGCTGACATCTTGTCCAGATCAGGCATTATACACGTAGAGATGCAGTCCCAGGCGGGGTTGGTCCACCCGAAGGTGCTGCAGAGTCTGTGGGAAACGCGAGTGATTTTCAGGGGTGATGTGATCACGTGTGTTTGCGGCCTTAAGAGCTCGCGTCCCAGCCCCGCGGTGTGAGTGCTCCCGGGGGCTGCTGTTTCTCCCTCTGCCAAGACCGGCTCTGAACTCGGGACACAGCCTGGCCCTCACAGCTGCCCCCGGGCTGCCCGAGGCGGACGGAAGAGGAATGAAGCGGGGCTGAGAGCCAACAGGGAGGGTCCCAGCCTTGTCCATGTGCCCAGTGGCTCAGGCGTGCTCCATCCTGTGAAACAAATGAACCAAAGATGCATGTTTCCTTGGGCACATCGCTGCCTCTCCCGTTATCAGATGGGTTGCTCCGGGGAAGGTCATTGAAGGTCATGGGTGCCAGGTGTGGTTAGGTCCCTGCCTGTGTGGTTAGGTCCCTTTTAGAAACAAGTCTGGGGCCAATGCTGTTCCATAGTGCATGGCCCCTGTCTTACTCATCTTGTCCGTTGGCCGGGTGGCCAGAAAACGTTTCCCACAAACACGACGCCTCGTGCGGGCTGTGGGTGTCACGTTCTGTCTTTCCTTATTTAGGTTTTCTCTCCACTGGCCACCGTCAGGTCAGGCAATGTGTGACAGCTTCCCCGGGGGCTGGGGATGTCACCGGGCCTGGGGTGGCTTACTAAGGGAGCAGGACTCCCCACGCATCACCGTCTGCGGGTAAACTGGGAGTGAAGTCCCCCCACTCCCCCCGTGTCTGATGCCTCGCTCCTTCCTTCCACAGCCTGTGCCGAGGACTTTTTCTACGCGTCCCAGGGCGGAGACACGTCCATCGAGGGTGTGGACGACGCGGAGGACTTCGAGAAGACCCGCCAGGCCTTCACGCTCCTCGGTAAGGAGCTTGGGGCGGGGGGGGTAATGCGGGGCGGGGGGGAGGCCAGGAGGCTGCTTGCATGCGGAGGAGAAGAGCATGGCCTCCCTTGTCAGCGGACAGGGACGCCTCTTGTCCTCGGTGAATCTCCTCGCTCTTGGCTCGCCCCACCTCTCGGCCGCCCAGGCTCCTTGCTGATCTTTCCTCAAAGTGAGGCTTTGAGGGTGCACCGCTGTGTGGGCTCAGTGAGCAAAGGTTTCCATCCTAGCGTGATGCGTATTCATTCCCGTGAACGCAGGGGTCACTGCCTTTTTTAGCCTGACAAGTTATTGCCTTAAAATTGAGTAACTGCAGCTGGGGAGGAATATGTGGGAACAGCTGTATTACTTCCTGAACTGCGAGGTGGGTTGATGAGTGTTCATTGTATTATTCGGTAACGTGTTTCAAATCCTATCTAATAAAAGAGTAATTTGCACATTTGACCATACCTTCGCCACACCCACAAGCCACGCCCACCAGCCAATCAGGAGCAAATTATGCAAATAAACCTCAACCAAGATGGCTGCCACCACTGACAGCAGGAGGAAGGCTTGGGTTTTCCCGGCAACAGAGGAAGCCAAGCTTTCTGCCTCCCTAGGCCTCCACTCAATGTTACAAAGTTTCAGTTATAAAAGATACAGAAATGGCAGCAGCCTCTGAGCTGGAGAGAACAGAGGCTTGGGTTTCCCTGGCAACAGAGAGAGCCAAGCTTTCAGTCTGCCTTTGCAGGCCTACACCTCCACTCTAGGCTACAAAGTTTCAAACAGAAATGGCTGCTGCCCCAGAGGGAGGGCTTGGCTCCGCTCCAGGCTGCAAAGTTTCAATTGTAGACATAGATTAATCCAGTTCCCAGGACCTCTGCTTGGGTTGCTGGGGGGCATAGCTGGCCTGCAAACCACCACAAGCCCCTCGCCCAGACTGTCCCAGACCCCAAGGGAACTCTCACCCTGATCCAGGACAACCTTCAGGGCAAACCAACTGGTCCCCACCCATGCACCAGGCCTCTATCCTATCTAATAAAAGAGTAATATGCAGATTGATCATCACTCCAACACACAAGAAGGCTGCCCCCATGTGGTCAAAGATCCTGCCCCCAAGTGGACATAAGATGGCCACCACAAGATGGCCAGTAGGGGAGGACAGTTGAAAGGGTTCAGGCCTGCAAGGGAGGACAGTTGGGGGTGATCAAGCCTGCAGGGGAGGACAGTTATGGGTGACTAGGCCAGCAGAGGAGGGAAGTTGGGGGCAAACAGGCTGGCAGGGGAGCAGTTAGACATCAATTAGACTGGCAGGGTAGTGATTAGTGGGTGATCAGGCTGGCAGCCAGAAACGATTAGGGACAATCAGGGAGGCAGGCAGGCAAGCAGTTTGGAACCATCAGTCCTGGATTGTGAGAAGGATGTCCGACTGCCCATTTAGGCCCGATCCTACCAGGATCAGGCCTAGATGGGCAGTCAGACATACCTCGAGGGGCTAAGGGACATCCCCTGCCCCCTGTACATGAAATTTTGTGCACTGGGCCTCTAGTGTGTGTGTGTGTGTGTGTGTGTGTATACACACACATATATATTATTTATTTCAGAGAGGAAGGAAGGGGGAGAGATAGAAACATCAATGATGAGAGAGAACCATTGATAGGCTGCCTCCTGCATGCCCCCACTGGGGATCGAGCCTGCAAGCTAGACATGTGCCCTTGACCAGAATCGAACCTGGGACCCTTTAGTCTGCAGGTTGGTGCTCTATCCACTGAGCCAAACCGGCTAGGGCCATTCTCTCGGTAACTTTTATTATGCTTCTGAAATGTTTTGCAATTCAAGGAGACGGGGTAATGCCTGAAAGTGAGGCAGTGCAGGGGGAGAGGTTATCCAGCCTTTGGTGACTTAGTTGCGTACACAAATGTGACACCGGCATTTGCTGCCGTGGGGGCTCGGGGCAGGTGGGCGCCGGTCGCTGAGGGAGCGCACGGCGTGGGGAGCCGCAGCTCGCTCCCCGGCCGTCCGCCATCACGCCTCTCCCAGGCCTTTCTCCTCCGCTTCCCCGGCCGGCACCTCGGATGGGTGCCTGAGATGTTTGCAGGAGACTGTGCCGGGAGAAAAGTGGCGGCAGATAAATGACCGTTCTCATTAAGCTCGCAAAGACATGTGTAAAGTCCGAAGCGAGCCTGCAGATGGCCGCCTCTCCGTTGCTCCTGGAGATGGGCTGGTGCCGTGGCCCTTCTGTCTGGTCAGGAAGGTCAGAGTGGAGGCGCTTCCGTTCAGCTGGGGAGCCGGTGCCCTCTGAGCTGTCCTGTGCACGGCCATTACTCGGTGAGGAGCTGGAGTCGTTATAGGAGTCCTGGCCCAAAAAGGAGAAAGCAAACCTTAAAAAAAGAAAAGCTGGGGTGGGGTGGGAGGGGGAGCCGCAAAACTGGTTTGGCTCAGGGGATAGAGCGTGGCCTGCGGACTGAAAGGTCCCAGGTTCGATTCCGGTCAAGGGCATGTACCTTGGCTGCAGGCACATCCCCAGTGGGGGGTGTGCAGGAGGCAGCTGATGGATGTTTCTCTCTCATTGATATTTCTAACTCTCTATCCCTCTCCCTTCCTCTCTGTACAAAACCAGTAAAATACACTTAAAGAAAATCTTATTCTGAAAAAAAAAAGCCTTAAACAGGTGAGATGCCCTTTCTGTCCCGCTGTGGCTCCTGAGGGCCATTTGTTCCTCTTCCCCCAGGAGTGAGAGAGTCGCACCAGATAAGCATTTTCAAGATCATCGCGTCCATCCTGCACCTCGGAAACGTGGCGATTCAGGCCGAGCGCCAGGACGACGCCTGCAGCGTATCGGTGAGTCAGGCCGGCCGGGGACAGATGTCCGGGCTCGCTCTGTTCCCGGCTCCCCACAACCGAAGCGCGTCTGCTTTCAGAGGGCACTCGTAGGGCGTTTATTCTTCCCAGAAACGGCTGCTGGTCCCTGGCCGATAGCGGTCTGGGAGAACAGAGCCCTTTCCAATCAGCTCCCACCACACGTCTGTCGCGGAGAGCAGGGCATTTAGTGGCTGTTCAACACACGGAACGGGCTTTTGAGAGAGGGCGGGGAGCCAGCCAGACAGGCATTGATGGATGCGTGCACGGCTGGTCCTGGTGTGTGCCCTGCCCGGGGAGTGTGCCCACCGTCCTGGCGTGTGGGGACAACCCTCTAACCCCGTGGTCGGCAGACTGCGGCTCTCGAGCCACATGTGGCTCTTTGGCCCCTGGAGTGCGGCTCTTCCACAAAATACCACGGCCTGGGCGAGTCTCTTTTGAAGAAGTGGCGTTAGGAGAAGTTTACGTTTAAAAAAAATGGCTCTCCAAAGAAACTTCGGTCATCGTACTGTTGGTATTTGGCTCTGCTGACTGATGAGTTTGCTGACCACTGCTCTACCCGACTGAGCCATCTGGCCGAGCCTCCATATTTTTGAGGGTTTGATCTGCAACTGCCCCGAGGTCCGGGGGCTGCAAGGCCCCGAGGTCGGGGAGATGCGTGGGGCTCCGCCTGAGGACCATTCTGGAAGGCTGTGAGGGGCGCTCTGCTGGCGGCCGTCTGCAGGGGTTGAAGCTAATCGGAGAGCCCGGGCGGCTGTGGAGACTGTGGGCAGCCATTGCCAACTGCACGGCGCCGCATACATGCCCACGAGGACTGTCTGTCCCTGGTGCCGGGGTGGTGCCTGGCGTGGGTCCGGAAAACCGTCCCCGTGGGCAGCCGGCGGGGCGGTGCCGGCTCAGAGGGACAGGCCTGCGAGTGCTCGCGGGCATTTCGTTGGGCCGTGCTGCCAGACCGGCGTCCTGGCCGTGAACCCGTGGACCTGCGTGGGGTCTTCACAGGCCTCTGGGATGCCCAGGTGTCCCAAAGTCCTGGGCGGTGCCAGGTGGGATTCTTGCTCCGAAGGGCTTAGCAGGTCAGGAGCCAGCTGCTGGGAAAGGACGGAGAACAGTGCTTTGCGGTGTGACGTGGGCGAGTGTTCGTGCCACCCACAGGTGGGTGCGGGCCTGTGTCAGCCGCCCCCTGCTTGTCTCTCCAGGGTGGGGGTGTTAGAAGGTAACGCTGGCCCTGCTTTTGGGGAGAGGAAGGCCTGGATGTCGCTGGCATCGGGGAGAGCTCATCACCGCCTCTCCCCCGACCCCAGACGTTTTCCCTTAAAGAGAAACGGTGTGGGGCGGGAGTCCGCAGCCTCCTGAGGATGGGGGCTCACCCACCGGGGCCCAGTGAGAAGGGGGATGTTGGGGCCGCAGTGACAGGTGCCCTGGACATCGGGTGTGTGTGTGTGTGTGTGTGTGTCTGTGTGTGGTGGGCAGAGCGGGCGGTAGTGTGATGCTGAGAGAGGCTCAGGGATCCAGAGGAGGACCTATGTCTTGGTGGGGGGTGCAGACCAAACAGTCCCCAAGGCTGAGTCCTTAGGGCCAGTGGACGATTGCCTCCGATGCCTTTCCCCTCAGGAGAGAGGCACAGGGGGTTGTGCCTTCCCACTGCACCCCGATAGGTGTCCCACGGTTCCTTCTGCCGCCCACACTCTCGCTGGGGTGAGGCACCAGTGCATGAGGAGCACGCGGATTGAAAGCTCCTGGTGCGCCTGGCAAGGTGCAGGAACAGAGGACACGTGTTCTCTTGGCCCGCAGCCTCCCTGCCCCCCTCAGTCCCTTCTCCTTAGGGAGCACATCCCGCCCCCATCGAGGCTGGTACCTCTGCCCTGGGGCACGTCGGTGGCTGTAGCTGTGCTGTGCTGCTGAAGACCCCTCTCCCCCACGAGACTGAGATGTGAGGACAGGGCCTGTCCTGCTCATCATGGTGTCACCAGCTCCTGGGGGGCACCCAAGGAGCGGACGGGTGATGCGGCTCTCGGCTCGGGGCGATGCTCTAGAGAGCCGAGTGGATGGGCACCTCGAGGAAGTGGGGGGTTGGGGTGAGGTGTGAGAAGCGGGGCCCATGAGCTCGGGCACCTGCAGCCTCAATGGGCGGGGCCAAGGCCTTTGTGCAAAGCCAGGGCTTGGGCTTGTATGTGAAGTGTCTCCCCAGTCCTAGCTGGTCTCCCTCACCCCGTCTCTGGGGGCACCTCCAGGTGAGACGGGAAGTGAGTGAGCGCTGCTCTTATTCCGCCAACATCTGTGCACCCGCGGAATGCCGGGGACCTGGGAGTGCCTCACTGCGCCAGCCCTCACTCACCCAGGCTCCGCTGAGCTGTGTGGGACCCCACAGAGGCGGGTATCAGGGCACACACACGGCATTCACACAGAGACGGGGTATCAGGACACACACACGGGCACTCACACAGAGGCGGGTATCAGGGCACACACACAGCACTCACACAGAGGCGGGTATCAGGGCACACACACGGGCATTCACACAGAGGCGGGTATCAGGGCACACACACGGGCACTCACACAGAGGCGGGTATCAGGGCACACACACGGGCATTCACACAGAGGCGGGTATCAGGGCACACACACGGGCACTCACACAGAGGCGGGGTATCAGGGCACACACACAGCACTCACACAGAGGCGGGTATCAGGGCACACACACGGGCATTCACACAGAGGCGGGTATCAGGGCACACACACGGGCATTCACACAGAGGCGGGTATCAGGACACACACACGGGCATTCACACAGAGGCGGGTATCAGGACACACACACGGGCATTCACACAGAGGCGGGTATCAGGGCACACACACAGGCACTCACACAGAGGCGGGGTATCAGGACACACACACGGGCACTCACACAGAGGCGGGGTATCAGGGCACACACACGGGCACTCAGAGGCGGGATTTCAGGGCACACACACAGGCACTCACAGAGGCGGGGTATCAGGGCACACACACGGGCACACAGAGGCGGGGTATCAGGGCACACACGGGCACTCACACAGAGGCGGGGTATCAGGACACACACACGGGCACTCACACAGAGGCGGGGTATCATGGCACACACACGGGCATTCACACAGAGGCGGGTATCAGGGCACACACACGGGCATTCACACAGAGGCGGGTATCAGGGCACACACACGGCCACTCACACAGAGGCGGGGTATCAGGGCACACACGGGCACTCACACAGAGGCGGGGTATCAGGACACACACACGGGCACTCACACAGAGGCGGGGTATCAGGGCACACACACGGGCACTCAGAGGCGGGATTTCAGGGCACACACACAGGCACTCACAGAGGCGGGGTATCAGGGCACACACACGGGCACTCACACAGAGGCGGGGTATCAGGGCACACACACAGGCACTCACAGAGGCGGGGTATCAGGGCACACACACAGGCACTCACAGAGGCGGGGTATCAGGGCACACACACGGGCACACAGAGGCGGGGTATCAGGGCACACACGGGCACTCACACAGAGGCGGGGTATCAGGGCACACACACGGGCACTCAGAGGCGGGATTTCAGGGCACACACACAGGCACTCACAGAGGCGGGGTATCAGGGCACACACACGGGCACACAGAGGCGGGGTATCAGGACACACACACGGGCACTCACACAGAGGCGGGGTATCAGGGCACACACACGGGCACTCAGAGGCGGGATTTCAGGGCACACACACAGGCACTCACAGAGGCGGGGTATCAGGGCACACACACGGGCACACCACACAGAGGCGGGGTATCAGGACACACACACGGGCACTCACACAGAGGCGGGGTATCAGGGCACACACACGGGCACTCAGAGGCGGGATTTCAGGGCACACACACAGGCACTCACAGAGGCGGGGTATCAGGGCACACACACGGGCACACAGAGGCGGGGTATCAGGGCACACACGGGCACTCACACAGAGGCGGGGTATCAGGACACACACACGGGCACTCACACAGAGGCGGGGTATCAGGGCACACACACGGGCACTCACACAGAGGCGGGGTATCAGGGCACACACACGGGCACTCACACAGAGGCGGGGTATCAGGACACACACACGGGCACTCACACAGAGGCGGGGTATCAGGGCACACACACGGGCACTCAGAGGCGGGATTTCAGGGCACACACACAGGCACTCACAGAGGCGGGGTATCAGGGCACACACACGGGCACACAGAGGCGGGGTATCAGGGCACACACACGGGCACTCACACAGAGGCGGGGTATCAGGGCACACACACGGGCACTCAGAGGCGGGATTTCAGGGCACACACACAGGCACTCACAGAGGCGGGGTATCAGGGCACACACACGGGCACTCACACAGAGGCGGGGTATCAGGGCACGCTTTGGGAAGAGTGGACGGAAGACGTAGGTGGGGAAGGAAGGGAAGAGGGGCAGGCCTTACACACAGGGGTCTGGGTACCACACGGTTTCCTTTGGGAGTAGCTGCAGGTCGGAGCTCTGAGCCCAGGCCCGCGGTCTGGGTGCGGCTCGGTCTCTGTTCGATCAGAGGCCGTGAGAGAACTGAGGGCCGCCCGGTCAGATCCGCACTCTCCCTGCCCGCCCCGTCCCGTCCCGGTTCAGATCCGGACTCTCCCTGCCCGCCCCGTCCCGTCCCGCTCTCTCCTCATCGGCAGGGGGGTGACGTCACCTGCCTCCCCCGGGGCCATGACCCAGGCCTTACCGATCATCACCACATGGCTAGAGCCGGAGGGGCCCCCAGAGCATCCTCCTCACTCCACAGCCCCAGAGAGAGGACACTTCTCTCTACGGTCACAACGAACGCCAAGTCCAGACCCAGCCGGCGAGCTTCCCCTGCACATGCGGCCCTGGGCCCAGTCCCCGCTGGTGCCTGGCACATTGCTGGGCACCCTGTGTGCCCGAGAAATGCCTCCCCAGGAGGACGCAGGGGGAGGCCCTTCTCGGACGCATTGTGGTCTGTTCCTCGGGGTCGGGGAGGGGGGTCCTAGGGAAATGCTGCCAGCCATTAGCCATGTGCCTCTGCTCACTGTTTTCATCGTTTTAAATACCTTTTACTGACTTTTCACAGGGAGGAAGGGAGAGGGATAGCGAGTCAGAAACATCGATCAGCTGCCCGCAACCAAGGTCCATGCCCTTGACCGGAATCGAACCTGGGACCTTTCAGTCCGCAGGCTGACGCTCTATCCACTGAGCCAAACCGGATAGGGCTGGTTTTCATTTTTAATTACAGCAGGAACGATGGTGCTTGGCCCCCAGAGCTGCCCTGGCGATGCAGCCCTTGCAGGGAGTTGGGTGCCAGGGGCGATTTGTTTTTCTGAATTTAACCACGTGGGCCCAGACGCCTAATCTGCCATCGCTGCTGCTGGCTCTCGTTAATGGGTTTGGCATCGTTTAATTAAGCCCGAATGTAATTGCATGATGTTACATCGACTTCCGTTAGCACCTTTAATCAACAGTCAGCCGTGGGTCACGGAGGGGCAGCCACACCCCCTGCAGCGGACGGAACCCGAACCCGTCCCAGCCCAGGTGACGCTCAGGCACTTTCTCCGCTGTGTTCACCTGGGACAGTGGTCAGCAAACTGCAGCTCACGAGCCACAAGCGGCTCTTTGGCCCCTTGAGTGTGGCTCTTCCACAAAATACCATGGCCTGGGCGAGTCTATTTGGAAGAAGTGGCATTAGAAGAAGTTTAAAAATTTTGCTCTCAAAAGAAATTTCAGTCGTTGTCCTGTTGATATTTGGCTCTGTTGACTAATGAGTTTGCCAACCTGGAAGGTGCTGGGGGTGGGGGTGGGTTTGAGGGTGCCTGTGGGCAGGTGAGGGCGGCCCCATGGCCGCTGGCAGGCCATCTGCATGTCGGGACCCAGCGGCAGTGCTGTGCCTGGAATTAAAAACTTCTTGGAAACAGGTCAGATGAATAAGCCGGACACTTGCCCCCCAGGCAGCCCCCAGGCCCCTCCCTGTGCCACGTGTGGCTTTCTGTTTGGGGGAGGGGGCGAGCAGCTGGGGGTCCGTGCAGAGTGGCCATGGCAGCTCACTTGCTGAATGGAAAGACGGGGCTCTTGCTGGTTCTCGTGCTGGGTGAGGCGCCCCGGCCACCCCGGAGAAGGAAGGGGGTCTGGGTTAGAAGGACCGTTCCGAGGTGTTTTCCGGGGACCTCAGTCCTAAGCCATTTCGTAGGAAAGTGAGGGTTCTCTGGGTCCTAAGCGTCCGGGAAGTGGCGGGCCAGCGTCTGTCTCTCGGTGCTTACCGGTTCACACGGCCGTGTTTGACCTGATGTCACCCGCCATCCCCCTTCTCAACGGCCAATCAGTGTTCTCTGTAACTACTGCTCCACACACTGTGCTCTGGGACAGTGGTCAGCAAACTGCGGCTTGCAAGCCATATGCGGCTCTTTGGCCCCTTGAGTGTGGCTCTTCCACAAAATACCACATGCGGGCACGCGTGTACAGTGTGAGTGAAACTTCGTGGCCCGTGCGCAGAAGTCGGTTTTCGACTCAGAAGAGATAATCTGGTCAGTGGCAGGTGTTATGGTGAGCTTGAGTGACACCCTTCGGGCCCTCATTGTCCTCTCGCTCAGCAGTGTGGGTAGGCCTGGGGTGCTGGGGGAGAGGGCATTCGGGGTGCTTGTCCACCATGCCCTTCCTGAACCCCATCTCCCTCCTGAACCTCACCCCTCTCCTGAACCCCACACCCCTCCTGAGCCCCATCCCCCTCTGACCCCACCCCCTCCTGAACCCCATCCCCCTTTGACCCCATCCCCCTCCTGAACCCCATCCCCCTCCTGAACCCCACCCCCCTCCTGAGCCCCATCCCCCTCTGATCCCACCCCTGTGCGTCTTCCAGCCGCAGGACGAGCACCTGGCCGCCTTCTGTCGCCTGCTGGGCGTGGAGCACAGCCAGATGGAGCACTGGCTGTGCCACCGCAAGCTGGTGACGGCGGCCGAGACCTACGTCAAGACCATGTCGCTGCAGCAGGTGCTCCACGCCCGCAACGCGCTGGCCAAGCACCTGTACGCGCAGCTGTTCGGCTGGGTCGTGGGGCAGGTCAACCGGGCGCTGCACACCGCCCTCAAGCAGCACTCCTTCATCGGCGTCCTGGACATCTACGGGTGGGTGCCCCCCCGCTCCTGCCCCCCCCCCCCCCCCCGCTCCTGCCCGCTCCTGCCCCCGCGCCTCCCTGGGCCCCGGGGTCTTGCTGCTGGCGCTCTGGAGCCGCCCGGCCGTTCTCCGTGGGGGAGTGTGGATTGGGGGCGGGTTTCTGGTCGTCACGGAGACTGGGGTGCCCCACCGTACGGAGGACAGTCCCGAGGGGGCGCAGACCCTGTCCGGACGCCGGTGGCGCCTCCGCGGGGAACCCCGTAGACAGGCTCCGCGGCCGGGAGCCAGCCCTCTGGCCTGGAAGCTGCTGTGAGCCGGAATCAGGGCCGTTCCATTCTGTCTCATCCCCCCGCCCCCGGCCCCCCGCCGGACACCGCCCCGCGTCATGCTGGTCCGTGATCTCGCCGCCCGGGCAGGTCTGGGCCGGTCCGTTCGCCCTTGAGGTCTCTCTCCCCGGGGGTTCTGACTGTCACCCCCCCAGCCTGGGCCCCGGGAGAGGCGGCGGCTGGCGGCCTGGGCTCCCCGGGTGACCGCGGTCCCAGACCGCCTCTGTGATCAGAGGCCTGCGTCCGTCCTCGTGGCGGGGCATCAAGTTCTGAGCCGCGGTCTGAAGCGTTTTGTTGTTTTTAATATTTTAAAAAATGTATTTTATTGATTTTTCACCGAGAGGAAGGGGGAGGGATAGAAAGTCAGAAACATTGATGAGAGAGAAACATCGATCAGCTGCCTCCCGCACCCCCCCCCCACTGGGGATGTGCCCGCAGCCAAGGTACACGCCCCTGACCGGAATCGAACCCGGGACCCTTCAGTCCGCAGGCCGACGCTCTGTCCACTGAGCCACACCGGTCAGGGCCAGTCTGAGGTGCTCTCTGGCCCCCGTGGGATTGTCGGGGGGAGATGTGCTGGGCCGCACCCCTGCACCGCTCTGCTCCGTGCCCTGCCCGCTCTCAGCGATCGGCAGAGCGCCTCCTCCGGGTCTCCACGTGGCAGGAGCCCCGGTGCTGTCCTAACACACACGCTCGGACCCACAGACACGGGAGGCGGGGGAACGGTGGTGCTCGCGTGGAGGTGGCTGCCCTGGGGGCCGAGGGGCCAGACTCCCCACGGCGAGGCCGTAGGCAGGCAGCGCCTCCCGTAACAGTGGCCGCTTCCCCACCGGCCGGCCCCGGGACACCTGCTCCGCTCTCGTCCGTCACTGGGCCCGAGCCCACCCATGCCGCCTGCTGTGGGGGTAACGGCGGGGGCCTGTGCACGCCCGAACGGCGGCGGGGAGGACTGTGCCGGGGCAGCCGGCTGGGTGAGCTGGGAGGCAGGAAGGCACGCTGTGGGCACAGCCAGGAGAGCCTTTGGGAGGGAGGTTTGGCCGGACCTGGGAAAGCATGGCTTGGAGGGGCGGGAGGCGCCTCTAGGAATGGGAGCACAGGCAGAGCAGCAGCGGGAAGTGAGAGGAGCCGCACCCCCCCCCCCCCCCTCCATGGAGAGTTGCCAGCGTGGGAAGCAGAGGTGTGTCCTCTCTGCAGCTTCGGGCGCTCAGCGGCGCCGCCCTGGGCCGGCCCCTGCTCCCGCTCAGCCCAGTGCCCCACCCCCACCCCGTGCGCAGCCCCCTGGGGGCTCCGGACAGTGCGCCCGGGGGGTGGGGGCCGGGGAGCACTGCCCGACTGGCAGTGATTAGCTCTGCACCGCTCCCTCCGCCGTGAGCCTCTTCAGGTTAATGGGTTTCGCCAAACACTGGCCTGTGGGGTTCCGTCCACAGCGTCCGGGTGGGCTCTCATGCCACTGAGCTTCCCCTTGGGAAGGTTACCATGCAGACTCCTTAATCGCATGTAAAAACATGTTTTTTATTTTTAATTTTATTGATTTCACAGAGGAAGGGAGAGGGACAGAGGAGGGGGGGAGAAACGTCGATGATGAGAGAGGATCACCAATCAGGCTGCCTCCGCGTGCCCCCCACTGGGAATCAAGCCCGCACCGGGTCTATGTCCTCGACCGGAATCGAACCCAGGACCCTTCAGTCGCAGGCCGAGGCTCTGCCCACGGAGCCAACCCAGCTGGGGGGGCGACACCTGACCCGGGGCTCCCGGCGTGTAAAGCCCGAGAGCCGGGTCTGTTCCGGCCACACACGGGCCTCGCGGCCGACGGACAGTGTGCCCTTCCCAGCCCCCAGGAAGAGGCCTCGCCCACGGAGGAGGGGCCTCGGGGTGTGCGGCTCTTCCCTGCAGCTGGGGTTTCGCGCTTGTGTGTGCCCGTCAATTTCACAGCGAGTGCGTTTCCTCCACGGCGGGGCTGCCGGAGGGGGAGACGGATGGCAGGGGTCATGTCTGTGGTCTCACAGGTGGACACGTCCATGCGGAGGGCGGGACGCTGAGGACGCCGCCTCCTGTTCCCGGTGCCGACCCCTGGCCCGGGCATCCCCCTCGTCTGAGAGTGGCTGGGGCTCCTTTGGGGACACCTGACAGCAGCCCCGGGGGACCAGGGTCCCATTGTCGGGCCCAGCAGCATGGGGCCACCCGCCAGCCCTCTTGAGGATTCTCCTCATCCCCTAGCCTCCTTCCCAGGGTGCCATGCTGTTTTCTTCTCTCCCTTTCCCACCCTGGTTCTTTCTCAGAAGCTAATTCACGTTGCCAGACCATGTCCTAGAGAAGTGACGCGTGTGAAAAGTGGCTGGCTCACCCTCTCGGGCTGGAAGCGAGCAAAGCCAGCAAAGGCAGAGCGGAATGCCGCCCTTCCCCTCGTGGACCACTGTCCCCGGGTGAACTGCAGCCCCATCCGAGGCGTCGTCCGCCCTGCAGCCAAACCCCCCCTGCTGACAGCTGGACAGAGTTTGCAGGGCACATGAGCCACTCCAGCTCTTTCTACAAATGCTTAACCTGCTGCTGTAGCACCGGCAGCCGGAGTGAATAAACACTCCCGTCTGTCCACGCGTGAGCGAACGGTGCGGGCCGGCATCGTTACCCACATGCCTCCCGCTGGGCCGGTCTGGCCGGTCGGTGCTGGTTCCGATGTCAGAAAAGGCTCAGAACACGGAACAGATTGCATGAGCCACAGCTGCCCCCACCACCCCTGTGCAGAGCCCCTAGCTAGACGCCTTCGCCCAGGCACTCCGAGCGTTTATTTCCAGACGCCCGGGGCCCGGTAGAAGGTGGCTTGCCTGCACCTGCTCCCCTCCCCGGCCCCAAAAAAGCGCAGAGCAAGCAGCACCCTCAGCAGTTTAGCCAGCCCAAGCCGAGGCCCCTCCTTACCTGAGGGCCCGTGACGATGCCTGCAGGCACTCCGGCCGGCCGGCCGGCGTGGGGATGAGCAGCAGGAGCCGGGCAGCTCCGGCCAGTCTCCCTGTCCCGCCTCGTTCACCAGCGCTCGCCTCTCCAGCCCTGACTGACGGCAGCCCTGACCCTTCCTGGCTCTCCACTCCTCAAGGCAACGAGAAAGAAACGGCTTCCATTTGGGGGAAAACATTACACGTTTATTTGTCTTTGGCTTGAGCCTCCACCGTGCCAAGGTGGCAGGAGGCTCTGGCTGTGCCCAGCCTGCTCTGGAGGAGACTTGGAGGGGGCAGGTGGCAGATCGGTGCCTGATGCTGAGGTGGCGGCAGGTGCGTAGCGGGGAGTGGGGTTGGCCGGGATGTTATATTGTAGTAGCTCCTAACTTTAAAATGAGCACCCAGGCCTCTTCAGTGCTTTTGAATGATGTGTTTTTAATTTTTCAAATTGTGCTTAAAAAGAAAAAAAAAAGCCTTTATCATAACATTTACCATCTTCACCATCGTCACGTGTGCCGTTCAGGGAGGGTAAGTTGAGGCACGCAGTTGTGCAGGGGACCTCCGGAGCAGACCCCATCTCCCCTCCTGCCACCCCGGAACCCGCCACCTGCTTTCTGTCAGCGGGAGTTTGCTACTCTAGATACGTCCTTGGAACCAACACTCTGCATGTATGGACTCATACGCCGTGTGTTCTCACGTGATCTCTAGTCATGGGCGGAGGGCGATCTTGGGAAACCAGAAAGACGAGGCTGAGCTAAGAGCTTGCTGTTCTTTGCCCCTGGCTCCGGAGGAAGGCCTGTTTCCCCAGCCTCAGAGCGTCTCCTCTCCTCCTGGCCTGGGTGAGAGGTGGGGCGGAAAATAATTAACTCGGTGCCTGGTCTACTTGTTTTTTTATGGCACTTTCACTTTCCGGCAAACACTGCCTGCTTTCTTGCCACACCCCTCAGCTGGGGTAGGATGAGAAGGAAATGATCTTTCGACTATTTTTGGGAAGCGAGGGGGGAACTAAAGTAGGGGTGAGACACGGACCCCCACAAGGACAGGTCTCAGCATCAAGTCCTAGTCTGGACTTCGACCTTCCTCCCACCCGAGGAATTGGCCTGAAATGGCGTTGGCATTGTCTTCACAGGGGAAATCCAGTTCCCTCTGGCATCTAAATGCCTTTGTGACGTGTTGTGACTTATAAATGGATTCATTGTGCTTTTATTTTATTTTATTTTATATGTTTTTATTGATTTTTTTACAGAGAGGAGGGGAGAGGGATAGAAAGTCAGAAACATCGATGAGAGAGAAACATCGATCAGCTGCCTCTTGCACACCCCCCACCGGGGATGTGCCCGCAACCAAGATCCATGCCCGTGACCGGAATCAAACCCGGGACCCTTCAGTCTGCAGGCCAACACTCTACCCACTGAGCCACACCGGTTTCGGCTCATTGTGCTTGTTTTAAAAAGGCATCTCTGTTGATGGGAAGAGTCACTACCCATAGAACCCCGCTGTCGAGGGGAAGGTGCCCTGTCCCCTGGCTTCCCCAGATCAGTCATCTTAGACATATTCCGGGCCGCCTGGCCCCTCCTTCCTCTTGGCCCCTCAGCCTCGCAGTAATTATCCTGATGGCCGAGGCATTGTTTCCAGATAACACCCTTAGAAACAGGGAAATGAGGAGCTAATTTCAGGCCGGAGCGAATTAATGAGGATGTTCTTTGTGGAGTGCTATCGCTGTAAGCCTTTAAAAAGTGATATGTGGGAGATATTCAGTTCCTTTATCTGTGGAGCTCGGTGGAAACCCTGCAAAGCCCACGTCAATGCTGTTATCTGGCGGGTCTCGAGGGCGGCTCTTTTATCCTCTTCCCCGGTTATTAATTAGGTTTCTGCTGGGGCTTGGTTGGCGCTGGCGGCCTCCCTGGGGTGCGGGCGGGGCGGGGAGGACGTGAGGGTCTGGGTGACAGACCAGGCCTTGGGCCCTCCGCCGGGTGTGAGGGCCGCAGACCGGCAGCGCCCGCCACACAGTGCCTCTCCCCCGCTGGCTCCGGACGCTGCGCTGCCGCCGGGGCAGACTCTGGCCTTGATCTTGTTTCCTTAACCCAGACTGGCGCCTCCTGCAGGCATGACCCAGGGCTGTTCTGTAATGCGGTTGCCGGCAAGCGTTGACTCCTTTGATCCCCAAGTGACTTCCAGTGTCTCCATGTCTCACTCTTTGATGGGGGAGGTGGGCCCCAGGAGGAAGGGGAACCCCAGGTGTTCTGGGCACTGCCCCACCCCCTGGGGGTCAGTGCATTTATTTAATCGGTCGCTCTGTGGGGGTTACTTCCCCTCCACCAACACCATCTCCAACCCGCCCTCCCCCCCCCCCCCCCAGGGCTGCAGTGACACTTTTGTTTGGAGTGCTCCTATGTGGTCCATGGGAAGGGCTGGCACCCTTTTACGTAAGACCGAGGAGGTGCCGTCCACACTGAAGAACGAGCAAGGTGGCAGAAACCGGTTTGGCTCAGTGGATGGAGCGTCAGCCTGCAGAGTGAAAGGTCCCGGGTTCGATTCCGGTCAAGGGCATGTGCCTTGGTTGCAGGCACATCCTCAGTAGGGGGTGTGCCGGAGGCAGC
Organism: Antrozous pallidus; assembly: GCA_027563665.1. NCBI lineage: Eukaryota > Metazoa > Chordata > Mammalia > Chiroptera > Vespertilionidae > Antrozous > Antrozous pallidus. The sequence continues at coordinate 89,114,646 of CM050518.1, read as the reverse complement.
TGATGGATGTCTTTCTCTCATCGATGTTTCTGACTCTCTATCCCTCTTTTTTCCTCTCTGTAAAACATCAATAAAATATATATATTATTTTTTTTAAATAATGAATGAGGTGGAGATGTAAGGTCATGGAGAAGGCCCAGGCCTGTGTTGGTCATCACCCTTCTCCATCTCAAGTACATCCTCTTCCAGAAGTTCTCCCCGTTCACAGCCCTCCTGGGTCACTGCTTCCCACTCTTCCCAGTGAGCCAGTCACTCTTCGCCAAAGTAAGAACGTGGTCTCAGGAGCCAGACTCTCTGGGTCAAATCCTGGCTCTTCTGCCTCCTGCCGCTCCGCCTCCCACCTCCTCCGTAGGGACCCAGCTGATTGCAAACACTTGAGCTGATCAGCAAACGACAGAGTTGATGGAGTACAGATAGTTCAGAAACACCCATTTTTTAAAGTTAAAATCCAGCAGAGACGTCAGCAATGGTCTGCGACAGTTCACCCAGTGAGACAGCTGGGCCCCGCACACAGAAAAGGCTGAGCTCCATCCGGGATCCGAGATTAAAACTCCTACAAAAACGTTATCCGTGTGCTGCGTCACCAGAAGCTTTTAGAAGGTGGAAGCCGAGAGCTGTGAGGCGTGGATACTCCCAGTGAGGGAGGGCCAGGGCACTCGGGGGACTGGGTACGGTGTCCGACAGCTGAGTGTGGTGGTCGTCACGCACTGTGTGCTGGTCAAGCGTGCCCTGGCGGGTGTGCTCAGTGGTTAGAGGCCGGCCCCAAACACTAAAGGGTCTCCAGCTCAATTCCTAGTCAAGGGGTGCGTACCTGGCTGCAGCTTTGATCCCTGGCTGCATGTAGGAGGCAAACAGTGTCTCTCTCACATCGATGTCTTTCTCTCTCTCTCTCTCTCTTTACTTCCTTGCCTCCCCCCCTCCCTCCTTCTCTTCCACTCTCTCTAGAAATCAATGCGGGGAAAATGTCCTCTGGGGAGGATTAACAATGACAAAAAAACCCTCCTAGAAATGTACCCTTTAATGTGCCACATCTCACTGTCTGTGAACGCTGAGCCAGGGGCCAGGACGGGACGAGGTGAAAGTCACCTCACCAGGAGGGCGAGAACAGGACACGGCTGTGCTTGGAGGCGGGGCTGGGGGCGGGCGATGGCACGGTTGGTGCCTCCTTTCCGGAAGTTACCTTGCTTCTGCCTTTGAAGACACGGTGCTCCGAGGTGTGTTTCTCCTTCTAGGATCACATCCTCTGGCGAGAACCACGTGCGGTATTTGTCACAGCATCGCTAGCTGCCGAAAACTGGAAAAAAGAATTAAAATGCTCCTCAAGCCCTAGCTGATTTGGCTCAGTGGCTAGAGCGTTAGCCTGCAGACTGAAGGGTCCCAGGTTCGATTCCGGTCAAGAGTACATGCCTGGGCTGTGGGCACATCCCCAGTGGGGGTCGTGTTGGAGGCAGCCGATCAATAATTCTCTCTCATCATTGGTGTTTCTCTCTCTCTCCCTCTCCCTTCCTCTCTGAAATCAATAAAGATATATTTTTAAAAATAATAATAAAAATACTGTTCCTCGAGAGGAGATGGCTAAACTCTGAGTCATCTGTGTGGGGGCCCACGGCCAGCCCGTGACGAGCCTCCGTGTGGATTGGGGAAAGGGCTGCCTCTGGGGGCACCAACCTCTTCCAGCCGGTAGGGGGTCCGCAGCTAAAGGCCCTCCTGCCCCCTCACCTGAGTGCCCTGTGCACCCCATGCCATGGCCAATGGGGCAGATACTAAAACAGATGCCGCTGAGGAACACGCCATGGAGAATTAGTGATAAAAATCGTCTCATTTGACAGACAATCCCAGTGTGCTCAAAAAATGTGAAACCGGCGAAGGGAAACCTACCGAGATGTAACTGGTGGTGGGGGGAGGTGGGCTCCTGGTGACTTCCTCTCTGTCTGCGTTCCTCCTCTCCTAACTGCGCAGACTCCGCCGAGTGCCCATGGCCTCAGGCCCAGGAGCAGGCCGGCCTCGGTGCCGCATTCAGGGCAGAGCAGGTGGGGGGGGGGGGCGCCTGGCCCCAGGGACCCATCCCTTCCGTCCCAGGACGGGCTCTCACTGTGTCCTCTCTTCCTTTCCTCGCAGGTTTGAGACGTTCGAGGTGAACAGCTTTGAGCAGTTCTGCATCAACTACGCGAACGAGAAGCTGCAGCAGCAGTTCAACTCGGTGGGCTCGGGGTCTGGGCCCCGGTTTCGGGTGGGGGCTCTGTCTTCCCGAGAGCGACAGCCCCGCCACTTCTCCTCCATCGGGGCCAGGGGCTCTGGCTCTGCCCTGACCTTCCTGGGGTCCCCGACGGCGCCCCAATTTAGAAGGTGCTCCCCGCTGCTCGAGAGAAGGTCTGGATGGGGCTTCAACCCCAGCCCTCCTGAGCCTGGCCTCTGGGCCGTTGGAGAACTGCCAGCAGCATGCGGCTGCTTGTGGCTGGCCGGGGGGGTGGCGTTGCAGGCGGTGATTCCAATGGCGTGGAGAGGGGATCACCTGGGCGGGAGGGCCGCCTCCCTGAGCTTCCTTCCCTGCCGTCATGCCTGGCTGAGGCTACGTGGTTGCAGCTCAGGGCAGGCGAATGTTAAGGTGTGCCTGTGTTCCCTGGCCTTGACCTCCACCTCCCACCCTAGCACGTCTTCAAGCTGGAGCAGGAAGAGTACATGAAGGAGCAGATCCCGTGGACCCTGATCGACTATTATGACAACCAGCCTTGCATCGACCTCATAGAAGCCAAGCTGGGCATCCTGGACCTGCTGGACGAGGAGTGTAAGGTAAAGCCGGCGATGCGTCATCGCGTTAGGTCAGCGCTCGGCGGGGCAGGGACGGGGCAGCTGGATGGTGCGGGGCGACAGGATCCCGAGCTGGAATTGGCTGAGAGAAGCTCTGTCCGTACTGCACACCAGGAGGTACCAGGGGGGGCTGTGACCAGCAAGCATTGCTCTTCCTGGGCTGCCCCTTTGGCACATCGGGGGTGGCATGTGGGATTCGGTGGCCGGGATTCGGTGCCCTGGTGTCCTAGGCTCTGAGAGAGGGTGGGGTCTCCGTAGCTGTGCCAGGTGGCTGGTGAGGGGGGCAGAGAGGCATGGCCTGGTGGCAGGTGAGCCCCGTGATTTCCCCGCTGAGCTTTGGTGGGCTCCACCTGGGGGAGCAGAGGGACAGGTCCTGCCTAGATGGAGGTGGAGCTGGGACCCGGGCTCCCGCCTGACCCAGGGCCCCCTTTCCGGGGCTTGGAGAGGAGAGTGCAGGCACGTGCATGAAGCCACGTGCACATTCCCCCCTCTAGACCTTTATTATTATTATTATTATTATTATTATTATTATTATTATTATTATTATTAAAACCCCAGTGGTTTTTTTAAAAATATATTTTATTGATGTTTTACAGAGAGGAAGGGAGAGTGATAGAAAGTCAGAAACATTGGTGAGAGAGAAACATCGGTCAGCTAGCTGCCTCCTGCACACCCCCCACTGGGGATTTGTCTGCAGCCAAGGTACATGCCCTTGACTGGAATCGAACCTGGGACCTTTCAGTCCACAGACCGACGCTCTATCCACTGAGCCACACCGGCTTCGCCCCCCCACCCCCCCAGACTTTTAAAAAGTATTTTTCTTTAAAACGATTGCCAAGGCTGGAATCAAAGATAAATAAAAGGCACAACAGTTTTGCTATTCAGATAGTGTGGGGATTGAGGGGCTTGGGGTTGGGGGTTGTGTGGGGTTTTCTCACAAATACAAATTAAACATGAAAAAACAACAACTCTGCTTCCAAAATCCCCTAACAATCCCGGAAGCCCTCTCACCGTCCAGAAGTCAGTGGTACAATACAGTTGGTTGTACATTCTTTTTCAAAGGATTCGATTTGCTGCATATTCCGGATTGCGGATAGCCGCAATCTAGATTTTATCAGAACACCGGTCTGGCTTTCTTTCTCCTGTGCCTGTTTTAAATCTGCTTCTGTGGGAAGATTTTTGGAGATAGGTGCCTTCTGTCCAACCCTGCCCTCTGGGCTGCCTTTCAAACTGCTGTCAGGTGGGAGAGCTTCGGAGGGAGGAGCACGGCTCTCGAGCCAGCCCGCCCTGCACTGAACCCAGCGCTGCGGCTGCCCAGCTGCGTGTCCTTGGGCACGGTCCCTGCCCTCTCTGTCTCGGCTCCCGTGTCTAGAAAATGTGTGCAAACATAGGGCCCAGCTCACAGGATTGTTGTGAGGATTAAAGAGTTGCTATGTCCAAAAGATATAGAGAAGTTGCCTGGCAAATAATAAGCACTGTGGGCATTCGCTGATAGTATTCTTTTTTTAAAAAATATGTTATTGATTCTTTACAGAGAGGAAGGGAGAGAAGACAGAGAGTTGGAAACAAAAGGATAGAGAGCTAGCAACATCGATCAGCTGTCTCCTGCACGCCCCCTACTGGGGATGTGCGCGCAGCCAAGGTGCATGCCCTTGACCGGAATCGAACCTGGGACCCTTCAGTCCGCAGGCCGACGCTCTGTCCACTGAGCCAAACTGGTTTTGGCTTGCTGGTGAATTCTCTGAGTATTCATGGATTTTTGCTACCCTTTGTTTTCAGTTGAGGGAGGGGAGTGAGAAGAGACTGTCCCTCATCAGGAAATATGTGTGTGCGTGACCTTGCTCATTGATTCATGCTCGTCTGAATGAGTGCATCTGTAGCGTTATGAAGTCCAATTTCATTGTCAAGACAAGGTGATTTTAATATGGTTTTTTATTTTATTTTATTTTTTGGCTTTTTTAGAGAGAGAGGAAGAGGGATAGAGAGAAGCATCAGTGAGAACGGAACATCCTTGATCAGCTGCCTCCTGCACGTCCCTTACTGGGGATCAAGCATGCAGCCGGGTATTGCCCTGACCAGGAATCGAACCAGTGACCTCTTGGTTCATGGGTTGATGCTCAGCCACTGAGCCACGCCGGCCAGGCGCCATTATTTTTATCCCAGCAAATACAAGTGTTGACTTAGTGGGGCTTCTCACATTGTTGCCCTTCCTGCTACCCCAGTCCTGCAGTCCTCATCTCCTGGCCGCCCTGCCAAGCCGCCCCCTCGGCCCCCATACCCGGTGTTTCTAAATATAAAACAGTGTATGTGTAAAATGCTGAGTTCGATACATTATATTCTGTCTGCCTGCCACAATGCATAGCCTCCTTCGAGAGGAAGTTTGCTTGCATTTCCTAGGGCTCTTAGCAGTGGGTGTGCAATACTCGCTGTACCAACTGAGCACCGAGAAGGTCTGTTTGCTTACCAAGTATCGGAGAAACTCGTTCTCAGCCGTGTAAGCATTTTCCATGTGGCACAGATTGCATTAATTTACTAAACAAAACTCTTTTTAACAAGCTAATGTAAGGGTCACCTTCAGGCCTGCCTGGTCCAAAGGCACAACCTAAACCCGTAGTGGGCAAACCGCGGCTCACAAGCCACATGCGGCTCTTTGGCCCCTTGAGTGTGGCTCTTCCACAAAATGCCACGGCCTGGGCGAGTCTATGTTGAAGAAGTGGTGTTAGAAGAAGTTTATGTTTAAAAAATTTGGCTCTCAAAAGAAATTTCAATCGTTGTACCTTTGATATTTGGCTCTGTTGACTAATGAGTTTGCTGACCACTAGCCTAAACGAATGAAGGGCTGGCAAATCGTAGGTCCCCCCTATCTGGGGGACGGGGACGGGGGGGGGGGGTGCGGTGATGTTCAGGGTGACGGAGGACCGGGCACCTTCTCATCGCAAGGTCTCCCATTATCCTTGACTGTTGGAATGGTGCTCACAGTGACTCTTACATTTTCAACAAAGCAAACTGCTTTGCCATTTTTTAAAAAAATGGATTTCTTTATTGATTTAAGAGAGGAAGGGAAAGGGAGAGAGAGAGAGAAACATCAATGATGAGAGAGAATTATTGGCCAGCTGCCACAGCCCGGGCATGTGCCCTTGGCCGAATCGAACCTGGGACCTTCAGGCTGCAGACCGACACTCTATCCACTGAGCCACACCAGCTAGGGCTGCTTTGCCATTTTTTAAGCCATCTCTAAACTTGGCGAAAGGGGCAGCATTCCTGGTGTAGTGGAACCCCTACAAGCATGTCACACTCACAGCCAGCTGGCCACCAGTTTGACATACTTGCATTTAAATTGGGGGGAGCAGAGATCAGTACCAGTCGCTTCATCACTAGGCTGGGACTCAATTTAAGTTCTTTGAAGGGCAGGAAAAAAAATTGTCAGGCCTGGTCCTTGAACCTGCCAAACTTACAGTTTGTAGTGACAAGACAGTGTGCAAAACCACGGTGAGCAGTGCTGGGTGGCGTGTGAGAGAGCTGACGGGAGGGATCCCAGCCCGAGAGGGACAGAGAGGACAGGGAGGACAGCTCGGAGCCGGGCCGGGCAGCGGCGCTGAGAGAGCACAGAGGGCAGAGGAGTGAGCAGGAGCGGGCACGCAGGTGGCCGGGCGTGTTGGTGACACTGAGGTTCCTGGCCTGCCCGGAGGGAGGAAGCCTCTTCGGATTTGTTCCTTGAGTCGTGACTTTGCTCCGTGACCTTGGCCTCCATCTTTGAGCTCTGCTAACCCTCCCAGCGTCCACCAGCCGGCAGGTTCTCTGGGCTCAGCAGCTCCTCGGACACCAGCCCACACGGCGTGTTGGGGACATACCCCGTGTCCACGGTTGAGTCCTGTTTTCCATGTCCACGTAGGGGCCACGTAGGGGCCACGTAGGGGCCACGTAGGGTCACGAGGCCCGCTCCCTGGCGGACTCCAGCCCCCGGCCTCAGCTCTCGGCTCCCTTTTCCCCCTCACGGAGCCCCCCGGTTTGTGGTTCCGCAGGTCCCCAAAGGGACCGACCAGAACTGGGCCCAGAAGCTGTACGACCGGCACGGGGGCAGCCAGCACTTCCAGAAACCCCGCATGTCCAACACGGCCTTCATCGTGGCGCACTTCGCCGACAAGGTGGGTCTGCCCCCGGGCCCGGGGTGCTGGCCTGTGAGGGAGCTGCTGCGGCCCCGGGTCTCTTAGCTAGGGCGCCCCGCCCTCCCTCCCCGCGCCCTCTGTGTGAGCGCCACCCCCGTCACCACATGGCAGACCCCGTGGTTGGTCGTGGCCTCCGGGTGTGTGCCTGACAAACCTTTGCTGAGGTCTCTTTCTTGGGAATTCAGCAGTGTAGCGGTCCGAGTCGCCCCCCCCCCCCCCCCCCGCCCCCAGCTTGAGAGAGAAGAGGACAGGGAAAGGGTGCCGCCCTTCCCAGGAGCTCCTTTCCCCGGAGCGGGTGAGCCTGAGGGTTTCTCCCCATCGATTTCCGCCCCGGATGCACTCAGTGCTCCTCAGGCTCCACGTGTGCCATGCTGCCTGCCGTGCTGCCCAAACGCGGGTCCTCAGGCAGTGGGTCTGGAGCGAGGCGGACACCCTCTCCAGAGGAAATCCTTTTGCAGACTGTTTTTCCGCAGAAGGCATGCCCCTTCTCTGTGTAGGTCCCGATGGTGTCTTGGTTTGCATTTGAAATGGGAGCAGCCGGCGGTTCCGGTCACACTGTGGGCCGGAGGACACGGCTCAGGGGGGTGACAGGCGCAGCACTGACTCTGCATGTGTCCCCCACCCTCCACCCCCGGCCCAGGTGGAGTACCTCTCAGATGGTTTCCTGGAGAAAAACAGAGACACGGTGTATGAGGAGCAGATCAACATCCTGAAGGCCAGCAAGGTAACGCGGGAGAAGCAGGGGAGGAGCCGGTGCCCACAGCCAGAGGCTTCAAGACCAGCGAGATCATGAGAATGTAGCTAGAACAGCCCATCGCTGGCCCAAGAGGCTACAATGTAGCTAATAAAGCCTGTTGCTGACCTAAGAGGCTACAATTTAGCTAATTCCCTGTGCAGCCTAAGAGGCTACAATGTAGCTAATTCCCTGTGCAGCCTAAGAGGCTACAATGTAGCTAATTCCCTGTGCAGCCTAAGAGGCTACAATGTAGCTAATTGGCCTCTCAGCCAGCAGCTAGCTATGAATACTTAGTAAAGAGATGCCTCTTGAAACCGGCTTCATTATGGACAGACTGATTTGTTTTCCACAGCAGGGGATGGAGGCTTTTCCCTCCCAGCTTTGGCTTATGAAGTAGAAAACCTCAAACAAGAATATTTTCCCCCTGAAGATTTCCAATTCCAGGGCAGCACTGAGTGTAGGTCAGAGAGCCAAGTGGTGGAGCGAGTGTATGCCAGTAAGGCCAGGTGACAAGGGGCGTCCTGGCAGTTTCCCGGCACGCAGTCCGAATGCCATCCTGCTCCCTCTCAGTAGAGGGCGCTCGAGGCCAGAATGGCCCAGAGGACAGGTAACCCGTGTTGGCGGTCATGATCCCTGGGGTCCAAGCGTCACAGCAGGGCTCAGAGGCCCGCTCTGCGTGTCCTCGGCCGGACTCCACTCACCCGGGAATGAAAACCTGTTGCTTCCTTTACTGGCACGTTCCTTACGGGTGACACCCACGTTCCATTTTGAGCAAATATGTTCACTTTAAAAAAAAAATGCGTTTTTCATTATTGTTTATTTTTAATTAATTTTTATATAATGGCTTTATTGAGATATATTCAACACACTATAAAACTCTTGCCTTTAAAGGTATTTGGTTTAATTTGCTTTCTGTTTAAAACCAGTTTGTGCTGGGCCAACTAGCTCAATTGGTTAGACCTGTTGTTGGCAAACTGTGGCTCGAGAGCCACATTCGGCTCTTTGGCCCCTTGAGTTTGGCTCTTCCACAAAATGCCACGGCCTGGGCGAGTCTGTTTTGAAGAAGTTGTGTTAGAAAAAGTTTAAGTCTAAAAAATCTGGCTCTCAAAAGAAATTTCAATCGTTGTCCTGTTGATTTTTGGCTCTGTTGACTAAGGAGTTTGCCGACCAGCATTGTCCAGATTCGCCAAGGTTTCTGGTTCAATCCCCGGTCAGGACACATACGAGAAGCAACCAATGAATGCATAAATAAGTGGAACAACAAATCAATCTCTCTCCCTCCCTCTCTCTCCTTCTCTCTTTCTCCCTCTCCTTTCTCTCTCTCTCCTCCCCTCTTTCTCTCTAAAAGTCAACTTTAAAACGTTTCTTTCTTTTTAAAAAAATGTTATTTTATTTATTTCAGAGAGGAGGGGGAGAGACAGAGATAAAAACATCGATGATGAGAGAGAATCACTGATTGGCCGCCTCCTACACATCCCCCACTGAATGAGGATCCAGCTCGCAACCGGGGGCATAGGCTGACGCTCCTCCACTGAGCCATGCCAGCTGGGCAATAAAAAAAGCTTTAAACATAAAACCAGTTCGTGCCGGTAGTTGAAAAGCTTCTAATGATATTTAAAATAAACAGACTATCCCCTTCCCAATGCAGGAAGATGAAATGCTTAGACTTTTTCTCCAAAGTCCATTTAAAACCCTTTTACGTGCAAATATGGCTTTCTTAAAAAGTGTAGATTTCCCCCCCCCCCAAAGGGGGACCTTGTAAAAGAATTGATTGAAAAGAAAATTTATTTTTTTACTACGCTCGCTGACATGTTAAGGAAGATGCGAGGCCGGAGAGCCCAACCGAATGGCTGTCCCGGGGTACTGTTTAGTTCCCTGTGTCTGTCCTGCAGGAATGTTTCACGTTCTTACAAACAGACGCCAGCGACGAATCCGCGTGACTTCCAGAGCAATAACTATGCAAATAGCTCTAGTCAACAATGTTCTTAAACTGTCAGATGGTCTTTAGAAAGCGTTCTCCTTTTTAATCCCCTCCCCATAGCTTTGCCGCAGGCTTTTACAGACTCGGTACAAACGTGAACAGCGGAGAACCCCAGCGCCCACTCCTGTGGACAAGCAGACCGTGGCCGAGTGCCAGGGGAGCGCCGGGCTGGCTGGACGGTGTCATCTGAGTGTTTCCAAGGTTGAAGGGGGCACTGTTTTTTAAAGGCCCAGGCGGGTGCTGATTTTTATGGCCTTAAGAGGAATTATAAAAGTTCCATTGCTGGTTAGCCAGCTTATACACAGGCCTTCCCAATAGCTCTCTAAAAACCCACGTACAGTTAGTCAATTAAAGAAAGAAACATCGTCTCTCCCTCACTCAGAAGCGTGTTCTTTGGCCTGAATCCTTAGTCAAGGTGACCGCTTTTCATGGAGACTGGACGTTGGCTCACGGGGGGGGCCCCTCAGGTACCTGTCTGGCCCAGCCCCTCACCCAAGAAGCAACCAATGGATGCATAAATAAGTGGAACAACAAATCTCTCCCCCCCCTCCACACACACACTCCCTCTCTCTAAAAGTCTATTTAAAAGTTTTTCTTTCTTATTTTTAATCTTTATTGTTCAGTTTATTAATTACATTGTTCCCTTTTTTTTCACTCTATAGTTCCCCTCCACCTGGTAACCATCCCACCTTCCACCCTCACCCCCCTCTTCTGTCCTCTCCCATAGGTGCATGATTTTTGTCCAGTCTCTTGCTGCACTTCCCACACCCCCTTTCTCCCCAAGAGTTGTCAGTCCATTCCCTCTCTATGTCCGTGATTCTGTTACATTCACCAGTATATCCTGTTCATCAGCTTATTAATTCACTTGATTTTTAGATTCATTTGTTGATAGATGTGTATTTGTTGTTCCTAATTTACACTTTTATCTTTTTCTTCTTCCTCTTCTTAAAGAATATCTTTCAGCATTTCATATAATATTGGTTTGGTGGTGATGAACTCCTTTAGTTTTTTCTTGTCTGCGAAGCACTTTATCTGACCTTCAATTATGCATGATAGCTTTGCTGGATAGAGTAATCTTGGTTGTAGATTCTTGCTGTTCATCACTTTGAATATTTCTTGCCACTCCTGTCTGGCCTGCATCGTTTCTGTTGAGAAATCTGCTGACAATCGTATGGGTGCTCCCTTACAGGTAACCAACTGTTTCTCTCTTGCTGCTTTTAATATTCTCTCTTTGTCTTTTGCTCTTGGCATTTTAATTATGATGTGCCTTGGTGTGGTCCTCTTAGGGTTCCTATATGTTGGGGTTCGGTGCGCTTCTTGGACTCCTAAGTCAATTTCTTTCACCAGGTGTGGGAAGTTTTTGGTCACTATTTCTTCAAATAGGTTTTCATTGTCTTGCTCTCTTTTTCTGGCACCCCTATAATTCGGATGTTGGTATGCTTGAGGTTGTCCCAGAGGCCCCTTACACTATCTTCAATTTTTTGGATTCTTTTGGTTTCTTGCTTTTTCAGCTGAGTGGATTTTCCCTCTTTGTATTTCAAATCTTTAACTTGGTTCTTGGGGTGCTCCAGAGCACTTTTAGGTCTTTGTATAATTTTTTTTATTTCAGTCAGTGTATGCTTAATTTCTGGTTGGTCCCCCTTCATATCCTTGAGAGTCTCCTTTATATCCTTGAGGGTCTCCTTCATTTCCTTGTAGGACTCATTCATTTCCTTTGAGGTCTTGCTTAATTCCTTATAGGTCTCAACCTTTTGTTGGAGCCTCTTGAAAAACCCTATAACCGTGGTTTTGAATTCCATGTCCAGTCGTTTTTTTCCCTCCATTTCTTTCACATCTGATTTCTTTCCATGTCTCTGCATGGTGGCTGCTTCCCTGAGTTGGTCAATTAGCTTTGTGTGGTAGACTTCCTACAAGGGACAGTGGCTCAGCCTCCCCAGTTACCTGAGGTGGATATGGGTTGCACAGTCTTGCTGAAGTTAAGCTCAGGTTAATCGTTGTTAGCACTTGGAGGGTTGACCTCCAGGCCAATTTTCTGTGAAGCTCAGCTGTGCTCAAGTTGGGTGGGCGGAGTCTCCGGGCCAAGCAGACAGCGTTAGCTCCATCCTATGCAGCCCCAGGTACTCTGTGCTGGGGGCAATGGCTGCCAGCACCTCTTAGAGAGAAACGCTGCTGAGCTCCACCGGCTGCCGGGGAATTCAGACTCTCCCCAAATGAGTCTGCACGCCCAATGTCTCACCCAGGGTCGTAAAACAAAGCAGTCTGATGATTTCCCGAATGAAAGAGCAAGTCACAGAGCGCTCTCTGCGTGGTCACGCAGCCGAGCTGTTCACGCAAGCTGCCTTCTCCACAAGCCGGGAGTGCTCTGCAGCACCCGAGCTTCAGTGTGCCCTCTCACTGTCCAGTTTTCACCCCGTATGATAGTGGGTTCCCTGGACTTTGCCCAAAGCTGGAGAATCAGCCCAGTGGGATGTCTTTGTCTCCCCGTTCGAGAAAACTGGCCGGTTTTCAGCCGCCCGCCCTCTTCGCTGGCACACGCTCCAAACCTGTCTCAGCGCGAATCTTTCAACACTGTCCGCCGCCGTTCCTCCGAGTCACAGTGTCTTATTTTCACTTTTCTTTGTGGAATTTTCACTCGGCCAGCTTTCTGGTGATTCTGGAAGGTTCTTTCGTTAAGTTGTAGTATTAAAATTGCTGAGTATGACGGCAAGATAGGTGTTTTACCTATGTTGGTTCTCATCCATTTAAAGTTCTCTAAAAGCTTTTCTTTCTTTTTGAAAAGTTTTTCTGGGGGTGGATGGGGTAGGCGGTGCAGTAATGGCTGTTTCTTGCCCGGTCTTGCTGCCTAAGCCCACGGTCAGACACGCTCTTTCAGTCCTGTGGTTACACCAGGCGTCTCTCCCCGTTCACTGCTTATAAAATGCATTCTGAGTCGAATGCATGTCCTACCCTTCTTTCTCAGAGTTAATGTCCTAACCAGCCCCTCCTCTGTCTCCCAAGGCCCTGCCCTCTCAGACCCAGTCTCCACAGCACAGATTTTTGTGTCCCCCTGCGGTCAGGCCAGTAACCCCGGTTTCACCCTTGCAGTGCCCGCTCCTGCTCGCTCAGCCGGCGGGTGGCGGGGTGGCCTCTCCCCTCGGGGCTCAGCTCAGCGCCTCTGTCCGGCCTGGCCCCGGCTCAGCCGGCTCCGGGCGTTGTGTGAGGGCTGAGGGAGGGCTCGGGGAGGCTCCCCAGCTTTACGGGGTCCGGTAGTGCTGTCGCGGGTACCGGGGCACCACGCCGTTACGTTGTGGGGTAACAGTCCGCCGGATGGACGTGCCGTCTTCTGTGTCCGTTTCCACCGACGGACACGGGGGCCGGCCGCTGCGAACGGGGGTGAACAAGCTCTGCCGGCTCCTCACTCCTCCTGGGTCCACGCTGGAGAGCTGCTCTGAGCCGTGTTGGAGTCTTGTTTTCAGCCCTTCCTCCCCCCCCCCCCCCCCCCCCGTGTTTGTCTCCAGTTCCCCCTGGTGGCTGACTTGTTTCATGACGACAAGGACGCTGTTCCTGCCCCCGCCGCCTCCACAAAGGCCTCCAAGATCAGCGTCCGCTCGGCCAGGCCCCCGCTGAAAGCCGCCAACAAGGAGCACAAGAAGACTGTGGGCCACCAGGTGGGAGGCAGGGAGCTGCGGGTGGCGGGGAGGCCGGCGGGGAGCCCTCCGGAGAGGAGGGGCCGCCGGGTCGGAGGGAGGCCAGCTGGCCCGGGCTTCGCAGCCCCTGTTCCAGCCCGACCAGGGCTCAGTCTTTTTTTTTTTTTTTTTGATTTTTCACAGAGAGGAAGGGAGAGGGACAGAGAGTTAGAAACATCAATGAGAGAGAAACATCGATCGGCTGCCTCCTGCACACTCCCCACTGGGGATGTGCACACAGCCAAGGTCCATGCCCTTGACCGGAATCGAACCCGGGACCTATCAGTTCGCAGGCCGACACTCTATCCACTGAGCCACACCGGTTTTGGCCCGGCTCAGTCTTTCTGTGCTGCAGAAGGAAACTGGGCCCTTCTCTAGAAGGAGCGAACAGAGAGGGAAAGAGTGACTGCAGCCCCGGGGGGGGGGGCAGTCAGTGCCGGTGTTGGGGCCAGGGAGCAGCCCCTCTGATGCCTGGGGAGGGGTGGGGGGAGGCGGGAGGGGGAGGATTGACTAAGCCTGGGGACCAGAGACAGGAAGCACCCTCCCCTGCTTTGCAGTCATTCTGGGCTGTCATGCCCCGTGTGTCTCCCAAGAGCAGAGATGGGAGCGCCTGCCAAGCCCTGGTGACACTGACCTTCCCGTCACTGGATTTGCCTCCTGTGGACTTCCCTGTAAACGCAGTCACTCCCAGCGGCGGGCACTGGCCGTAGCTGGGGGTCCGAGGCCTGCAGGCGCTGTGACCCCCTCTCATAGCTCTTGGTCATCTCCTCGGATGCAGGGCCTGAGTTAGACACAGCAGGGTGGCCTCTCCCTGTGTGGTCCCAGGGGCCCTGAGCCCCGTACAGGAGGAACTGGTTTGGGGCGTCCTCCTGTCCGCTGGGCTCGCAGTCCTCGTGAGAGCAGTGCCGGTGGCAGCCCGCACCATGGGCGCTGCGGGGTGTGACCGGGCGTGCTCTGTCCCCGCAGTTCCGCACCTCGCTGCACCTGCTCATGGAGACCCTGAACGCCACCACGCCGCACTACGTCCGCTGCATCAAGCCCAACGACGAGAAGCTCCCCTTCCAGTGAGTGCCGCCCCAGCCCCTCCGGCCCCTCTGCCCAGCCCCCTCCCGCCTCCTGAGCGGCCAGGGCTCAGAGGAACAGGAGCGGCCGGCGTCGCCGCCCGGGTCTGCAGTCTTCACTGGGTGAATGGCTGGCCCCCCACCCCTCAGATGGCTTCTGTGCACACAGGCCCCAGACATCCCCCAGGGTCAGCTGTCTGCCGCCCAGGAGGGCTCAAAGGGGTCAGAAGATACAGGGCCCTCCCCACCCCCGTGTCGCTCACAGTGGTGGGATGGAGGGTGCACACTCGAACCCGGGACCACGTGAGAGCGTGCCTCGAATGCTGGCGTGAGCGAGTCTCCCGGCCAGTGTCCGGCTCAGACACGGGGTTTGCTGGAGCAGCGGGGGAGGCGCCTGGCCCTGAGGCAGCTTGACCCCAGATGACCTGTCGAGTGAGAACACACTCGGCCGGTCCTGTCCCTCTCTCTCACCCCCTCACCCCTCCCCCCCCCCCCAGCTGCCGCTGAGCTTCCGGCTCATCCACACGAGCTCGCTCCCCCCCCCCCCCCAGCCCTCTCCGACCCAAACCTGCCTCTGTGCCCACTTGGACGTTGTCTCCCGGTCCCGTCTGCTCTCCCACGATGGGGTCTGCCCGCCTCCGGAGCCGCGATACCTAAAGATCTCTGTCCCTCCCTGGTTTCTGCCAGACCCCAGACCACGTTTCTGCAGGCCGCCTCCCCCCCCGGCCTGTCCGAAACCCCCCCTTTTCGCCACCGGCTTCCTCTTCACACGGTCTCTGTTGGGGTGAATGCGTAACCGCTCCCTGACGTCTCGCCCGCCCACCTCGCACTCTCGCAATCTAGAACCCGAAAGCCGCTCTGGACCGGAGCCGCCCAGCGGCGTTTCCTGTGATTGGAGACCGCCCGTCTTCGGCGTTGTCCTTCCGGCAGCACCGGGCACGTGGCGCTCGTGGGCGCTGAGAGCATGGCTGGTGTGACTGAGACGCGGAACCCCTTTAAAAACACGTCGTTATTGGCTTGAGAGAGCGAGAAAGGGAGAGAGAAACGTGATGGATCTGCCCCCTACTGGGGACAGAGCCCACAGGCCGGGCATGTGCGCTGACGGGGAGCTGAACCGGTGACCTCTCGGTTCACGGGGCGACACTCGGTCCCTGAGCCACGCCGGCCAGGCCAGAAACAGCTCTGCCGTTCATCCCAGGGGCCTTCAGATGCTCCTGGTGGCTAGCGGCCGCCCCCCGGGCCAGCACAGCCCTGCTCCTTCCTCCTGCCCTCCTGCCGTGCGCAGTCCTTGTCCGAGTCCACGGAGGCGACAGGCCTCCCTCTTGCCTTCTTCCTCCATCGCCTGTCTCAGACCCGCTTCCTCCCTGGCCTGGGGGCTGCCCTGGCCGGTCCCACCTCCAGCCTCTCCTCCACCCCCTGAGCCTCCTCACAGGCTCTCTCCTCTGGCCCGAAAGACACAAGGTGTTGCTTGAGCTCACGTGGTCCTGCCCCCTGGACCCGGGTGCACCAGGACGCGGGTGATCACCAGCAGGGCTGTTCTCACTCCCAGTTGCCTGTCACGCACGCAGAAGGCGAGATGCATCTGGCGTGACGTTTAGCTGCTGTCGGGGGACACCATGAAAGCACAGAAGCCCAGCTGTCTGTACTCGTCCCCGGGGGGCGGCGGGGAGCGAGGGACAGAGAGAGGTGACGACAGTGACGTCTCTGTACAGTGCCTTCTTTTTCCTAATGGCCCTGCCCTGTCACTGTGCCTGTCATCTCAGCAACCAGGTCGTAGCTGGCAGAGATCCTCGCTCCACTGAGTCAGTGGGGAGACGGAGCTGGAGAGAATGTTCTGGCCACATGACCCTGGCAGCACCTTCCCCACGGGGGAGGGAAGGGACTTAGACGGTCCCCACGTCCAGGTTGTTGAGAAGCGGGGACAAAGATCCAGGCTGTGTCCCAAACCCTCTGCCGGATGCCTTCCGCGGCCAGCTGGGTGGACCTATGAGCCAGGGGGCCGCTGTTCCATCCCCAGTGGGGGGCGTGCAGGGGCCGGCCCATCGCCGATTCTTGCTCATCATCGATGTTTCTGTCTCCCTCCCTCGCCCTCCCTCTCTCTGAAATCGATAAAAACACACTTAAAAAGAACGTGCGCGGAGCCGAGATGCCGAAGTGGCTCGTGAGGCCGCCCACCCGCGCCCTTCCTCCCCCTCCTGTGTGCGGGAGGCCGGCCGCTCAGGGCGGGCGCGGTGGGCTTTCCCTCCGGCTCGGTTCTGCTTCACCGCCGGCCACTCACTGCTTGTCTCTGGTTCCGCAGCTTCGACCCAAAGAGAGCGGTGCAGCAGCTCCGAGCGTGCGGGGTGCTGGAGACGATCCGCATCAGCGCGGCCGGCTACCCGTCCAGGTGCGTGCCGCCGCCAGGCCCCTCCCCTCCTATCCCCCCATCTCCCCCCCCCGCCCCCCCGCCCCGTGGGTTGTCCGCCAGACACGGCCTCGGAGCTGTGCCCAAGCACCGGGCCGGCGGGTGTTGGCAGAAACAGGTGTGCCCGTCCGGTCTGAAAAGTGTGGGGTCGCCAGCGACATCCTCCGGGGACCTTTCCAATTTCAAACTGGCGTTGGTCTGGGTCAGTGGTCGGCAAACCACAGGTCACGAGCCACATGCGGCTCTTTGGCCCCTGGAGTGTGGCTCTTCCACAAAATACCGCGTGCGGGCGCACACGGACAGTGCGAGTGAAACTTCGTGGCCT
Organism: Antrozous pallidus; assembly: GCA_027563665.1. Classification (NCBI taxonomy): domain Eukaryota; kingdom Metazoa; phylum Chordata; class Mammalia; order Chiroptera; family Vespertilionidae; genus Antrozous; species Antrozous pallidus. The sequence goes on along the minus strand of CM050518.1, from coordinate 89,097,500 downwards.
GTGGGCAGAAGTCGGCTTTCGGCTCTCAAAAGAAATTTCAATCGTTGTACGGTTGATATCTGGCTCTGTTGACTAATGAGTTTGCCGACCGCTGGTCTGGGTGATGCGCTAGCCACTTGCAAAGGAGGCTTCTTCTTGACCCCGCTCTCCCTGTGTCCCCCTCCCTCCTTCCCCTTCTGTTGTGGTGAAACACATCATATTTACCACTTCTAAGGGTGCGGTCCGTCACCATTAGCACATTCATATTGTGCACCCATCACCTGCGTCCTTTGCCGAACTGACACGCTCTACCCGTGAAACAGTCACTCCCGTCCCCGCCCCCAGCCCCTGATGGCCACCGTCACACTTTCTGCCTGAGAAGCGGAGGCAATCGGGAGCCGGGCTGCTTTCACAGGAGGAGAGTCAGACAGTGTCTGTCCCTCTGGGACGGTCTTGTCCTCAGGGTCAACCCGTGTCATAGCATGTGTCAGAATGTGCTTCCCCTTTAAGGCTGAGTAACTGTCCGTTGTGTGTGCAGCCCACACCGTTTATCCGTGCAGCTGTCCGCACAGCATCAGATCTCTGGTGGAAAAGACAGCTCGAGTGAAAGGACAGCTGTTGGGGTCCAGCCTGCCTCGGGGATGAGCATGAAGCCGCCCGTGTCTGTGGAAGCTGTGCCGAGGCCTGGCACGTGCCTGGAACCGGGGTGGGGGGTGGCGACCAACCCGAGCTCGAGAAAGCACACTGCCCACCAGGGTCACAGCAGGCCGGGGCCCCAGGCCCGCTCTAACGTTAACACACTCGGTGCCCAGCACCCCCCGCTGGAGAGGGCGAGGGCGAGGGCGGGCGCTGCCCACGGCCAGCAGCGCTGCACTCCCTCCCGCCCGGCTTTGTGCACCTGTCTGTTTTTATCCTCCGGGGAAATGTGGCTCCGTGGGTCTGATTTAAATGGAGTGAACCACTCAGCTGGCGATGGGCAGTGCGGGGAATGGTCCGTTATCGTGTCCGCATAGCGCCGTGAGGAGCGCTCCGTCCGGAGGGGCCGGTCTGCCTCACGCCCCCCACCCCCACCCCGTGTCTTGTGCCCGCGCAGTCCGCCTCCTCCCGGGTGTGGAGCAGCTCTGGGTCCCAGAGGGGTCGTGACGCAAATGCCACTTAACCAAACAGTGTGCGGGGGCTACCGAGTGTGCAGTGTTTACACGTTTTCAAAAGCACCTTTCTGCCCCGCTGCTGTGGCTCAGAGCAGGGTGGACCCTGAGGACTTTATCTCCAGATACAGCTGAGCCAGTAGGTCCCTGGTTCAACTCCCGGTCAGGGCACATGCCCGGGTTTGGGGTTCCGTATAGGGGGTGTGCAGGAGGCAGCTGATCAGTGATTCTCTCTCCACATTGATGTTTCTCTCTCTCTCTCTCGTACTCTCTGAGATCAATAAAATGTATACGTATTTTTAAAAAGCACCCTTTCCTAAATCTCCATTTCTCCTTCAGTTCATTTTCTCCTCTTGTTTCCGTAAAACAACAGAAACCTCAGTGGTGCTTTCCGGAAAGAGCCCCCTCCCCGCCCACCCCTGCCCCCTGAACTGAGCAGCGTAGGGCTGTAGACGGACATGGAGGCCTGAGAAATGGCCTGGTTGACTCCCATTGAGTCGTGATTAAACTCACACGGTCCCTGCCCCGGTACTGAGGTCCACGGCGACAGGCCGATGTTACCATTCTTTGGAGCGCGGTAATTCTGTCCTCGGGGTGTTACAGCCTCCAGCTCTGGCTCCTTTGCCTGCGGGCCGTGCTCTGGCCTCGGCCTTGAGTCTGAAATCAATAAAATATATATTTTATTAAAATCATCACCTGGCTGAAACCGGTTTGGCTCAGTGGATAGAGCGTCGGCCTGCGGACTGAAGGGTCCTAGGTTCGATTCCGGTCAAGGGCATGTACGTTGGTTGCAGGCACATCCCCAGTGGAGGTTGTGTAGGAGGCAGCTGATCGATGTTTCTCTCTCATTGATGTTCTTAACTCTCTCTCCCTCTCCCTTCCTCTCTGTAACAAATCAATAAAATATATTTTAAAAAATAAAATAAAATGGTCACCTGTTAGGGGCTGCCCGTTTCAGAAGCCAGGCACCCCCCCATCCCTCAGGCCGGGCACATGGCCCTCACACCTTGGGCAAAGCTGCCGGGGCTCCTGCAGCATCTGGAACCGAAAGGAAAGCCTGCCCCTCACATCCTGTGGCTGGGACCTCGGGGAGCCGCTGCGTTAGGAATGTTGGGCCCAAGCGGAAGGTGACAGCAGTGGGTGCTGGGCTGCCCGCCCCACCCTGACGTGAAGAGCGGAAGGGCCCTCCCCGTTTCCTGGGGGCCTGTGAGCACCCGACAGGCCATCTTGGGGGCTGTTCTCTGTGGCCTGATGTCACGCGCGGGGCCTGAGAGGCCGTGAGGTCCTGCGGGACTCTGAGTCTGCCCACCCGGCGGCGCCTCCCGAGACCTGCCCCCGAGGGGAGGCGGCACATGCAGACCCTCCGTCCGCCCACCCTGGGCCCTAGGCGGCCGGGCACAGCTCCGACAGGCGGCGGTTACGTCCGGCGGCGGGCCCTGGCCGGGACCCCAGAGAAGCGAGGGGCGTGGGCGGGAAGGCGGGTAATTCCGATCTTCGGGAAGCTTTGTACCTTCCCAAACGCCGCACATCCTCGAACCCCTGGCGGCAGGCGCGCTGGGCGGCTCCGTGCGGGGTGGGTGGGGGTCCCTGGGGGTTGTCGACTGCGGAGGTGAGGCGTGCGGGCTGTGACCACCGGCCACGGCCAGAGCCCGGCCCTCTGCCCTCCACCCCGGCTTTCCGGTGCCCGCCTCGGTGTTGGCGGTGCCCCCGCTCTCTTGTCATTGCCTTCGCCTGTGGCCTCGCCGAGTTAGAAGACTGTCAGCAGTAGGAGATTTCTGACGAAGCCTGTGGAGTGCTGCTCTAGCGATCCTCCCAGAGAAATCACCAGCTCGTTAGGGAAAACAGGACAAGTGCGGACACAATAACCGTGATGCCGGATGTGGGAAGTGCCCTCAGAAATACTGCCCCCCCCCCCGGGGCACTGCGGGGGACCACCTGGCCCTCCAAGATGTGTCACCTGATTCACCCGTATCCCGCCAGGTGGGCCTACCATGACTTCTTCAACCGCTACCGGATGCTGATCAGGAAGAGAGAGCTCGCCAGCGGGGACAAGAAGGCCATCTGCCGGTCGGTGCTGGAGAGCCTCATCAAGGTGAGCTGGGCCCCCGGGCCCCCGGGCACCCGGGCGGCCGGGCTCGGGGGTAATGGAACGCCATGAGAGTGCGGAGGGTGGGGGTGGGGGTGGGGGTTACCTGCCTTTTTGGGTTTCCATCCTTCTCTTTGGAACGGATTCCGAGAGGTGAGTCCGTGTTCATACACCAGCGACTAAAGGACACGCCGCTCACCTGCCCGGGTACGACCTGGCTGTGTGCATGGTGCAGCCCACAGCGCTCCTCACCCCTGGGTGAGCGCAGGCAAGGGCAGCCGATGTTAACGTAAACAGATGCAGTTAAGACAGTAATTATATACCCCCCCCCAACATTCCATAACATAGTTAGAAACCAAATAAAATTTACTTGGGGAGTCATGTGCAGTCTGAAACTATTCGATCGACTCTGTGGCTATTTGGGGCTAATCTTTCAAAATGTTAATCAGATCAGGTCCTTCCCTTGCTCAGAGCCCCTCAGGGGCCCCCGAGAATGCTCTGGCCTCTGGTGGTTGGTTCCTCCACTGCCCATCCCCACGCCCCACGCAGCCATGCCAGCTCTCCCGCCCCTCCGCCATGCGCAGCTTGCTGCCACCGCAGTCATCTGCATCTCTCCTCCTGAGGCTGCCTCCCCCAGTTCCTTCAGAGTTCCCCTCTGTAGAGACGGCTGACTTGGTTACCCTGTTTAAACACCCCCCCGCCCCCCCCCCCCAGCCCCTGTTCTGTCTTTCCCATCGTCACCTGAAAACATACTTGGTCTTCGTCTGCCCTGGCATGCCAGTTGCTCGAGGGGCAGGTGCCTTGTTCGCTGTCACCCTGGCCCCTGGCCCAGGGCCCGTGCGGTGGGTCACGCGATGCTGCGTGGCTGTGGGCGCGTGGGCCCCGCCCGGGGTTCTGCGCCGCAGGGGCAGCGGTGGGCACGTCGCCCGTCGCTCCCTGAGGGCAAACCGAGGCCCCCCTTGCCTTGTGAAGGACCCGGACAAGTTCCAGTTTGGCCGCACCAAGATCTTCTTCCGGGCCGGCCAGGTAGCCTACCTGGAGAAGCTTCGGGCGGACAGGTTCCGGGCAGCCACCATCACCATCCAGAAAACCGTCCGGGGCTGGCTGCAGAGGGTGAAGTACCGCAGGCTGAAGGGGGCCACCTTGACCCTGCAGAGGTACTGCCGAGGACACCTGGCCCGCAGGTGAGCCGCGCCGGGGCGCCGCTGGGCAGCCCGCTGTGGCCAGGATCTGGCTCTCTTAGCTCAGCGGTCTCTCTCCGCCTCTGTCCTGAGAGAGGTTCCTGCTGGGCCCTGACCGCACCCTGACTTCTTCCCAGCAGCTGGGGCCCCCTTCCATACCCCCCCCACCGGAGGGAGGAGGTCTAGTTCCCAGGTCTCCTGCCTCCCCTTGTCTAGCCATCCCCCAGTGCTAGCCCACTGTCCTTTTGCTTAAGCTCCAGGGTAAAATGGTCTTCTTTTATTTATTTACTTATTTATTTAGAATATATCTTATTGATTTTTTACAGAGAGGAAGGAACAGGGATAGAGAGTTAGAAACACCGAGGAGAGAGAAACATGGATCAGCTGCCTCCTGCACACCCCCTACTGGGGATGTGCCCGCAGCCAAGGCACATGCCCTTGACCGGAACCGAACCTGGGACCTTTCAGTCCGAAGGCCGACGCTCTGTCCACTGAGCCAAACCGGTTTCAGCTGGTCTTCTTTTAGGAGAAGCGACAAATTCAGCCTTTCTGTCACAGTGAACTCACACTCAGCTTCGGGTTTGCACATGGACAGTTTCCGAATCCCCTGAGAGTTTAAAAGTGGGGCTGAGAGTCCTGGGGGCCCCTTCTGAGTTGCTGCGCTGAGTCAGCAAAGCAGGGTGACTGTCTAACCACAGGCAGCCACCTGGGGGCAGAGCTCCCAGCCCAGCTAACACCCGCCCAGGACGCCTCCTGCTTTCAAATGCTCCCCTCCCGAGGGGTGTCCCGGGTGAGGACGCACTAAAGCAGTCTGGGCGGCTCCCTGAGACGCCTCGGGCCAGCAGCCGGTGACCTCGGCCCCAGGGGCTTCCCTGGGGAAGTGACGGTCACCGCAGTAAGGTCTTGTGTTGGAAGCCAATGCAGTGCGGCTGGCTGCGTGCCCCGAGCAGCTGCCTCCGTGTCGTGCCCCGGAGGCTTGCTGCTGCTCGCCCGCAGGCCCGCGGGGGGCTGTCCGTCCGGGCACAACCAGAGGCGGTGCGGCCTTTGGACCGCCAGCAGGCGGAGACGAGCTCTGGGACAGAGGCTGTGGGCTGAGAGGTCTGTCCGTGGTAGCAACACGGAGTGATCACGGCCCCTGTCGTCGCGGGCAAGCCTGCATGGCCCTGCCGGAGGCTGTGTGCCCCCTGTGGGGACCCTGTGCCAGTGAGACGCAGGCCCCGCCATGCAGGGAAGTGGGGGAGCTGAAGGCTGTCCTCTCGGGGTGCGGGGCTGGGAGGGGTTGTGCCTCCTCGGGGCTGCCTTAGGCGAGTTCCCAGTCCTTCCAGCTTTAATAATCTGAGTCCCCGGCGGAGGCTGGCTGTGAGTCTGGCACCAAGCCCTCTAGGAGGTAAGAAGTGTCAGACTGATGTCCTCTGTCTCTTGGGGGAGGGGGGGCGCTCGGAAATGAAACAGGAAAGTCAGTGTCCACGTGCCGTGTGACCCGGCAGAAAGGGCTGGGGGACAGGAAACGGCCAGCTCGGCAGCCTGAGAGGGTTCTGTCCATTCAGCAAACCTTTTCCAAGCGCCTGCCGGGCCAGGCCTGCCCTAGATGCAGGGGGTGCAAGGATGATTGAGACACGGCCCCTGATATCTCCAAGCCCGGTGAGGCCAGGGCAGAGACAGACAGACAGACGTGATGTGCCCAGGTGGCAGCGGGGGGCTTGCAGGTGGGGCGTGGGCAGGGGAAGGGCACAGGTGGCCAGACTGAGAGTCTGGGACTTGTGGGAAGACTCTGTGGGGTACAAGGAAGAGGCTAATTCTGCTCTGGGCCTGCACTTCCAGTGCCCACGGCATTGCTACCCTCAGTCCGAGGACCAGACCTGGCTTGACCTGGGGTGACCTGGACCCAGCGGGCGGGGCTCCGTTCAGGACCAGCTCAGGGATGTTGTCAGCAGGCTCCCCCTCTCCCCCCCAGGCTGGCCGAGCAGCTGCGGAGGACGCGGGCGGCCGTGGTGCTCCAGAAGCAGTACCGCATGCAGAGGGCCCGCCGGGCCTACCGGAGGGCCCGCCGGGCGGCTGTCGCCATCCAGGCCGGCGCGCGGGGCATGTTCGTGCGGAGGACCTACCGCCAGGTGCGTGCCTCGCTGGGGGCGAACTCCACCTCGCCCCCGCGGATGAGTTGTCACCGCCACGAACGTCTGTTTGTCCCGAGTGGTTTCACAGCTCTGTCCTCACGGAGCCCCACCCAGAGTCCCCTGAAGAGGTGCACTGGCCAGGCTTCTCCAGAGAAACAGGAGATATGTGCCTGTGTGTGCGTTTGTGTGCGTGTGTCATGTGTGTGCGTGTGTGTGTTTGTGTGTATGTGCCTGTGTGTGCATGTGTGTGTTTGTCTCTCTGTGTGCGAGCACATGTGTGTCTGTATGTGTGCGTTTGTGTGCATTTGTGTACGTTTGTGTGCGCGCCTGTGTGTGCATTTGTGTGTGCATGTGTGTGTATGTGTCTGTGTGCATTTGCATTTGTGTGTGTGCATGTATGTGTGTGGATGTGTGTGCGTTTGTATGCATGTGTGTGCATTTGTGTGTATGTGCTTGTGTGTGTGCTTATGTGTGTTTGTGCGTGTGTGTGCATTTATATGCATGTGTGCATGTGTGTGCTTGTGTTTGTGTGTGCATATGTGTGGTTTGTGTGCATGTGCGTGCGTGCACTGTGTGTGCACTGTTTGTGTGTTTGTGTGCATGTGTGTGGTGTGCATGTGTGTGTTTGTGTGTGTGCATGTGTGTGTTTGTGTGTGCATGTGTGTGTTTGAGGTTTGGCTCAGTGATTGTGGAGGCCGGCGTCTCCCTGCAGCTGAGACCCAGGGAGCCCGGTGCAAACCCCCCTCTGGGCGGGGGAGATGAGCGAGAAAGGGCCAGGTTCTCCGTCCTCTGCCTTGTTTCTATTCAGCCCTCGTGGATTGGGGGGCCCCCACACTGGGAGGCAGTCTGCTGAGCACCTCCAATGTCACTACTGGGGAACACCCTCACAAGCACACCCAGAAACCGCGCTTAACCTGGGCTCCCACGGCCAGTTGACAAGATGAACCGCTACAGCCAGGAAGGGTGCACCCCTGTCTACCCGTCTGACAGCCGAGATGCTTGGAGAAGCTGAGTCACCCTCCGCCGGGACACAGCCTGTGGCAGAGCCCGTGGCCCATCGTGGGCTCGCTCACACGAGAGCAGGGTGATAGGCATCATCAGGTCTAGACCCGTGATGAACAGATCAGGAGCCTTACACCCAGCAAGCTGAGGTCGGGAGAGGGACCCCGACCTCCTCCACGCCAGCCATTACCCAGGAGGCCGAGTGACCTGGTGGGGTGGACCCAAGTCCAAGCACATCCCTCACCAACTCACCCCCACACCTGTGGCCTGACAGCCGCCTGCCTGCAGGCAGGAAAGCTTAAGCCTTCGGGAGGCCTCGTCTCTGTGCTTCCTACGACCGAGGCTGACCGTGGCTCTCCCCCCGGGCCGTGCGTGAGCCTCTCTGGCTCCCGTCCCACAGTCGGAACCCACAGGTGTGTCCTCGTCCCCCGGCAGGTCCTCCGAGAGCACAAGGCCACCGTCATCCAGAAGCACGTGCGGGGCTGGGCGGCGCGCAGGCACTTCCTGCGGCTGCGGGGCGCGGCCGTGGTCATCCAGGGCGCCTTCCGCATGCTCAAGGCCAGGCAGGAGCTGAAGGCTCTCAAGATCGAGGCGCGCTCGGCGGAGCACCTGAAGCGCCTCAACGTGGGCATGGAGAACAAGGTGGTGCAGCTGCAGCGGAAGATCGACGACCAGGTGGGTGCCACGAGTCCCCCCCCGGGGGTGCGGGCGGACGGCGGGTGCTCCCGGGGCAGGTGTGGGCGAGACCCACGGCTTCCTCGGGAACCACGTGCCGGGGAGGGAGCCAAGAGCGGGCATGAGTCCTCAGGGTGTCACCCTCTCAGCGGGAGTGGCCATGACCATGGTGGGCAGACTCGCACCCCCAAGGGTGCCCACGTCCTACTCCCCGGAGCCTCTGTCGCCTCACAGAGCGAAAGATGAGGCGTGGAGGGGAGCACACACACCCATCACCCGCTTTCTGATGTCTGGGGGGGCCAGTCTTCCTTGTTGGCTCTTCGGAGCAACTTGATGGACTGTTTCTCCATGTTGCCTGACTATGTGCCAGTCACTGTCCTCATATCCGAGCTCATGAAGTCCTCGGCGAGCAGGGGGTGACTTTGATCCGTTGGATGCTGGGTTCCGAGGACGCAATCTTGTGCCGATGGGCCCACCAGCCCCACTGCCCTCGGGACTCCGGTCCCTCCCACGTGCCAGGCCCTGGGTGGGTGTTTCTGTCCCCTCTCACCTGACCCGCACACAACATCATGAGGTCATTTTTCAGGTGAGGAAATGGTGGGTCAGGGCCGTCCAGTGCGTTGCCGAGGTCACCGAATTAGCAAGTTCTAGAACCAGCATTTCCACCCGGGTCGGTCCGGTCCCACCGCTGTAACAAGGGTGCGGCCGATGTTTTCACCCCAAACGCCCCTCAGCTTCAGGCCTTTCCGGTGGCGCTGAACGTGGGCTCGCTGTTGCTGTGCTCATGTGGGGGTTACGGTGGCCCCGGGACCAGCTCCGCCGTTCCCCAGGGAAGGGGAAGGGAGAGAACAACTGGTGTGCGTGGTGTGGGCGGGGAGGAGGAGGGAGGTAGAGGTGGGCCACCAGGCATTGCTTCCGAGGTCACCGGTTTTATTGCACCTGCTCTACGGTTAGTATCTTTAAGCTTCTCATGACCCCGAGAGGGCAAGAAAATAAATGAGCCATTTTACACCGCAGCCAGCCCCCCGGAACAAGAGCCCAGGAGCAGCGCGGAGAGAGCAGTAAAACATGCCTACTCTGCTCTTCAAAAAAAAAAAATCCTGACAAGAGACTGGAGGTTTCTGTCCTGTGTGTTTCACCGGGCGTCTGGCTCGGCACGCGAGACAGGAAGCTCCCGGGGTAGAGGACACTCGGCACCTGCGCCTAGAAGGACGGGCGGGCGGGAGAGGCCAGGTCCTGGGGCGGGCCGTTGGGAAAATGCCAGCACAGAGAAGACCCCGTCTTTCATTATTGACGGCGTTTTTCATGATTGCTATGGTGCTGTCGATCTCTGACCAGAAGAGAGAGTCGGGTCAGGTTTTGCCAGTGAACCTTCTGGGCAAAGTGTGGTCCGGGAGACAAGCGGGCTCTGCCGGTGCGGCCCGCACCCCACCAGGAGCCCTGGGCAGCACCGGCCTCCTCCCCCTGTTTCCGGGAGCCAGCCCTGCACTGGCTTTGCTGATTTCCAAAGTCGACTGGAGAGGTTAAAAATAGAGCTGGTATTTTACAGTGCACGTGCTGGAACATCAGAGAGAAGCAGATTTCAAAGGCCTATTTTTAAACAGAGCTTTTGCCTTACAATTCCTGCTTGGCAGGCATCTGCGCGTGGTGGAGGGGTTACCTCCCTGGCGGGGTGCCCGTGTGCAGAGGGTGGTCAGAGGGGAGGGGGAGGTGCGGGAGGTCTTGCTTCCTTGTATCCCTCCCCATGTTGCCCGACTATGAGCCGGTCACCGTCCTCATCTACGAGCTCATTAAGTCCTCACCGTAACCCTATGCGTTAATGTTAACGTTATTCACGTTGTAAACTGAGGCACAGGGAGGGTCCCTAGCCTGCCCAAGGTCACACAGCGAGTAAGTAGCAACCTAGTTCCAGGCATGTTCTGCCGCCTCTGACCACTGCAGTCCTTGGGCTGGCTGGCCTGTTACAGCGTGGGGGGGCTGCTGTCACGAACACGCTTGGCCCTGTGTTGTGGGAGGGACATCTGTGCCATCCGTGGCATCAGCGCGTCAGAGGTTCGTGAGCTGTCACAGCCTCTTTGCAGAAGGGTCAGCCATTTGGAATGGGCGGGTTTCTATTCCTTCTGTGATGCCTGGAGCAGCTCAGGCTACCCCCCGCCCCCGACACACAGGGTCCCCGAGGCAGAGGAGAGGACACACGGGTTCCGGGGATGACTTAGACGGGGCGTCTCATAGTGCTTTCCACAGCAGCTCAGGGTGGTGGGTGAGCTTCCAGCTGGAGGGAGGCCTGCGTTCTGTCTGTTATACCTGTACCCAGAGCTGACAGCTTGGGGTCATGGCCAGTCTCCAGTTGAGCTCTGAGTTCATTAGGGGGTATCGGCCTAGTTCTCAGCGATGCATGATGCCAGAATGAGGCTAAAGGAGTGATGCCCACTCTTGGGAAAGGGGGACACTTTCAAAACATAACCCCACCACCAAGACGTCAGCAAGGGAGCAAACTGAAGAGCAAACCCAGGACGAGGCTGGCTCCCAGAGCTCATGTCTCAGTGAGGGAAACAACATTGGCCGCAGCTCAAGGACGCTCAGGTCCAAGCAGGAGACAACAGGGAGGAGGAAGTGGGGTCACCTGGGAGTTGTGGAAAGAGGAGAAGGAGGAGGAGGAGGAGGGGGAGGAGGGTTGGTGCTGTCCTCGGTGCTGACGCTTCCTGTGGGTTTTATGACACGTGCAGTAAATAAGACACATGCTTCACAGTATCTTTCAGCAGTGAGTAGTGACCATTTCTACAGCCATCCTGTACAGCAGCCCTGGGTGAAGCCTGTGGTGTGACATTTTTCAGCCAAAGTGTTGTAACCTGTGAATCAGCTTTCTACCGCTCTGCCTTTGCTTTAAGCACAACGTGTAAAGTGACTAGGCCAGTTGCACCTATAATTTATTTTTTTTAATATTGTTGATTTTCAGAGAGAGAGGAAGGGAGAGGGAGAGACAAAGAAACATTGATGAGAGAGAAACATCGGCCGCCTCCTGCATGCCCCCTACTGGGCATTGAGCCCCCAACCCAGGCACACGCCCTGACTGGGGATCAAACCGGCAACCTTTTGGTGCACAGGATGGCACCCAACCAACTGAGCCACGGCGGCCAGCGCACACCTGTAATTTTTTACAGTAAAGGTCACGTTTCCTAGACCTCTATGAATACAAGGCTATATTTCAATACATTTTACCTGAAAAAGATGGACACAAATGTGTGGATTCAGTCAGTAGCCTTGTAGGTCAATTCGGTCCAGTGCCTGTGGCGTGCCCGCGGTACCTGTCAGATTGGCTGATGTTTATGGCTCACCGAAACGCCCTTCTTCCTCTGAAAAGCAGCACGTTACAAGCCACAGCTTTGGCCTTCTGTGCCTTGTTTTCTCAACTGTGACATGGGACTGTGAGTCAGCCTCGCTACCTCGGGGTTTTCTGAGGAGGGGATGAGTTACGACCCGAACTCACGTAACACAGCGGCTGCCCCGCAGCAGGCACCCCGTTAGGGGCTGGTCCTGTGTGTGGACTGGGTGGCTTCTCAGATTGCATGCTGTCTCGCCATGGTTTTCCTCCCTCCTTGCCGGTTGGGGACCCCGAGGCTCTTGAGTGTAGCTTGTGGGGTTGAGCTCTGCGCAGGGCAGCTGGCTGTGGGCGCAAGAGCGCTCCAGTCCAGCTCACACGCCACGCGCCTGCCCCGCAGCCCGGAGCGGAGCAGCCCCGAGGAAGGGGCGTCCCAGCCGGGAATCCCCTGGGGGTCGTGGCATCGAACCGGTCCCACAGCTGTTCTGCTCCTCACTGCTCTCCGTGGAGCTCGGTTCCCGGTGTCAATGCGCATTGATTCCCGATGCCCGGCTCCTGGGTGTTTTAGCCGGTAGCTCTGATCTCCCTGGAGCTCTCACACCACGAGCCATGAGTGGTCATCATGGCTGTTCGCCGAGTGGTTGGGGAGCCCCACTTCTCTCTCCACGTTGCCCGCTGACACTCAGCTCCTGCCGCACCGATTTGCCCGTGTTTGCCCGGGTGCTGGCACTGGCCTGGGTCCTTGGTGCTCCCTCCACGTCCCCGGTCCCCCAACCTGTACCAGGCCCGTGGGGGTGAGTGCTTCTCGCTGAGGGGGCACGTGGCCTGTGCGGCCTGGACGGTCTCGCCAGGGCCTCGGTCTCTGAGTCGGAGCCCCGCAGGCCGAGCTGACAGGTGGTGAGGGGTCCTGGGCCTCCTTGGGAGACGGGGGGCGGGGGGGGTCCTTTGTCTCAGAGCCAGAGATTAGGTTGCAGCTCTTTGTGCGGCGAGCCCAAGGGTAGGAGGGCAGGGTGACAGCAGGGAATCCTGCGGAGCGAGAAGGCCCAGGAGGCAGCTGCCTTTTCCCACAGACTGAACCCCAGGCCGGGGGTCTGTCCGCGGGCCTGGACAGCCGACTGCGCCAGCTCAGCGCCGCCGATGGCTGCTTCCCTCTCCCTCTCCCCGCCCCACAGGGGGACTTGCCAGGAGGCAACAGCATGCAGGGGCTGGGAGGTTTAGTTCCACCTTGAACTGTCCCTTTCATTTTGAATCGCCTGCGTGTGTTTTCTGGCCAGATAACGCTGCTCTCCGCCTCTCCTCCCCCCACCCCCGACCCCCCGTTTCTCCCCCAGAACAAAGAGTTCAAGACGCTGTCGGAGCAGCTGTCGGCAGCCGCCTCGGCCCAGGCCACGGAGGTGGCGAAGCTGAGGAAGGAGCTGGCCCACTACCAGCAGAGCCCCGGCGGGGACGGGGGCCTGCGGCTGCAGGAGGAGGTGGAGAGCCTGCGGACCGAGCTGCAGAGGGCCCACTCGGAGCACAAGGTCCTGGAGGACGCCCACAGCCGGGAGAACGGCGAGCTGCGGAAGGTAGGCAGGCGGCCGGGGTGGCCGGCGGGGCTGGCCGAGTGCATCCCCTCGAGGCGGTGTGCCTTGGTGCTATGGGATGGCCTCTCGGGGGCTGTCCGCCCGCTGAGCGTCCTTCTGTGCTCGGGGTCAGGTGCCCTCGGTCCTGGCTGACTTTCTGCCGGGAGCTGAGGGAGGCCCACGCTGGTTTGGGGTCTCTGCATCCGTCCTGCAGCCCGAGTCGTCGAGGGCTTTCTTCTCAGCGTGGCCTGCAGGGCTGACAGGCAGCCTCTGAGCGCCCCTGTTCGTCCTAAGTCCTCGCCATCTGGGGAGTTTTTCTCGTCTAAGTGTTGGTGTTTCCGCCCGAGTCGCCCACTCTGGTCGGGTGCTCATAGGTCTGCTCTCTGCCCCTAAGATGGATCTTCCGGGGCGGACCCCCACACCCATCTCCAAAGTCAGGGTATGACCACTCCCGTCTCCACTCCCCAGAGAGCCGTTCAGACCAGGGGTGCCCCGATTGCCACGGGAGGGCTCCCACAGACCCGGGGCGCTGCTCCTCTCCCCCACACTCAACGGCGTGGGACGGATGCACCACGAGGCCTGGAGTAAACTCCGTCCTTTGGGGTGAAGTGCGTTGTGCTGGGAACACGACTACACGGGGCCACCGCCTGTCACCTGCCAACCACGGCGCTGACGCTTGTTGTCTGCTGACCCTGAGGAATAGGGAGGGTCACCCTGCCACATGGATAAAAATAAGAAGGGGCGTCCGGGGCAGGAGAAGGGCCAGGTTAGAGCTGGAGACTCGAGACTGGTGCCGCTGGGAGAGATAGATAACGGGGTTCCCTCAGGTGGGCAGTCGGACAAGACACACAGGATGTCTGTGTACCCAGTCGATCCACTGTACGGGGTCTCCGGATCCCACCCCACAGAGAGCCCTGACCAGCCCCCAGCCTCCTTCCCAGCCCCCCCCCCCCCCCCGGCACGTGACTGCATATAAAATATAAAAATATATTTTTTAAAGGGGCTCGGCACACTGTGTTTGAAAATATATGTTTTTAGTGATTTCAGAGAGGAACAGAGAGGGAGAAAGAGATAGAAACACAATATTGAGAGAGTCATTGATCAGCTGCCTCTTGCACGCCCCCTTACTGGAGATGAAGCCTGTAATGTGGTGTATGCCCTCAACCTGAACCCCCCAGTCTGCAGCCTGACACTCCCTCCACCGAGCCAACCAGCTAGGGCTCAGCCACTTTTAAACATCACATCCCCATCCAGGGAGCCTGCGATTTATTACAAAAACCTTCCGGGCAGAGCAAAACGGAGAAATGGACACCCTGCCCCTCTCCTTTAAAAAAAAAGTGTTACTATTTCCTAGACGTGCGTTGACCTAGGTCAATGGTCGGCAAACTGGGCTCGCGAGCCACATGCGGCTCTTTGGCCCCTTGAGCGTGGCTCTTCCACACAATACCACGGCCCGGGCGAGCCTGTTTTGAAGAAGTGATGTTAGCAGAAGTTTAAGTTTAAAAAACTTGGCTCTCAAAAGAAATTTCAGTCGTTGTCCTGTCGATGTTTGGCTCTGTGGACAATGAGTTTGCCGACCACTGGCCTCGGTCTTACAGACCGTGGGAGTCTGGAACTGGCAGGAAGGAGAAATTCGAGGACGCTGCGAGCGTGGGACCAGTCGGTGCCGAGGCAGAACCCCGGAGGCATCTTCCCTGAGCCCAGACGCGCCAGCCCCACACTGGTCCAGGGGCACAAAGGGGCCTAAGACGATTCATTAAGGGCGACATCCGCCTCTTTCCAGGGAGAGAAAAGCGTGGAAGCAGAATGTATTCCTTCTCTAGGCCTCCGGAGCTTCTTTATTCCTGTGGCGGGGGGTGCGAGGGGCGGCTGGCATCTTCCCCTCCACCTTCGGGGCCCGGTCAGGGCTTGATGTTCATGAAAGGCACGGAGTCCAGTCCCGGCCAACGCCGAGTAGCCGCACGGCGGTTCCGGGCCGGTCCAGGCCGGCTCGGCGCCCAGCGAGCCGACGGCCAGGGGTGCTTACCGAACGGCTGTGGGGTTTCTGTCAGCACACGTGTCGGAACCAGCGCCCGGAAACGTGGGGCTCCCGCCGTGACCGTCTCACTGTCAGGCCGTGGCTCCTCTGCGGGGGCCGTCGCGCCTGCAGGTGGTGGGTGCGCAGCATCCGGGTCGAGGCCACACCGAGGCCGGCGAGCCTTGCCTGGCGCCAGCGTCCAGCCCCTTGTTCCACGGCGGGCACTCGCGCCCCTGCATCCGGCTCTCTCTCCGGAGCAGACACCGACCCTGGAAAGAGCACGTCAAGGGAAAACAGCCAGAGCCACCTCGTGTGCCCGCGGAGGAGCCGGGGGAGGCGGGCCGTTCGTTTCCTTTCCTTCCCGGCGACGCCAGCCTGGCAGGGACAGTTCTGCCCGGCGCTGGCTCCGGCCATCGCCCGCATGGCCTTCGAGGAGGAGGAGACTCTGCCTGCGAGAGTCCAGAGAACCCCTCCCCCATGTATCCTGCCGAGGGGAACCCTCCTGGTTCTGTTTGTTTTTTTTTAATGTATTTTATTTATTTATTACAGAGAGGAAGGGAGAGGGATAGGAAGTCAGAAACAGAGAGAAACATTGATCGGCTGCCTCCTGCACCGCCCCACCTGGGATGTGCCCGCAGTCCAGGTACATGCCCCTGACCGGAATCGAACCTGGGACCCTTGAGTTCCCAGGCCGACGCTCTATCCGCTGAGCCTAACCAGCTAGGGCTTACTATAGTTCTTTTTTTAGCACGTTTTAAAATTGTAAGTGTGAATTCTCTAGTTCTTTTTCGAGATTGTTTTGCCTCTCCTGGGCCCCTAGGGATTCCATATGATCACGCAGACCCGCTTGTCGGTGTTTGCGGCAAAGCCAACGGGGACCTTGCCAAGGGCCGCAGCAAGGCAGGGGAGCGCGGGGCCGATTCCGCGGGGGTTTTGTGGGCACGGGAGACCCTAGACCGTGTGAGCGCCGCTGTCTTGTTTTAACCAGTTCACTGCCACACATCTTGAATTTAATATAAAAAGGTCTGCCGCTTGTGTTACAGATGCTTATGGCGTACCGATGGTTAACGGAATTTGTTTTTCGTTGTACATTTTCCCCTTGAAAAGGAAGTGCCCGATTCCATTTCCTTACATCAGAAGAGCATTTGAACTCAGCGGACAGTCAGACCCACAAAAGGAGCCTCGCCTCTGCCAGCTTCACGGGGAAACACGCGCTCTGCGCCCCTCTCTCTCAGCCTCTGCCAGCTTCACGGGGAAACACGCGCTCTGCGCCCCTCTCTCTCAGCCTCTGCCAGCTTCACGGGGAAACACGCGCTCTGCGCCCCCTCTCTCTCAGCCTCTGCCAGCTTCACGGGGAAACACGAGCTCTGTGCCCCTCTCTCTCAGCCGCTGTTCCCCTCTCTCTCCGCCTCTGCGCCCCTGTCTCTCCGCCTCTGTGTCCCTCTCTCTCTGCCTCTGCGCCCCTGTCTCTCAGCCTCTGTGCCCCTCTCAGCCTCTGCGCCCCTCTCTCTCAGCCTCTGCGCCCCTCTCTTTCAGCGTGTGGCGGACCTGGAGCAGGAAAACGCTCTCCTGAAAGACGAGAAAGAGCAGCTTAACCAGCAGATCCTGAGCCAGTCCAAAGGTACGTTCCAGAGAGCCCGCGTTTTCCTGGTGAGCTTTCACTCCCTTCCCGCAGCGATGTTCCCGGGCACCCGCCAGCGGGGGCTCCTGGGCTCCTGGGTTGGTCAGGGCTGCAGGGGGAGCGGCTCCCGTGGACGGGAGGTGCGGGAGGAGGGCGATCCTTGCGCTCCTGGCGAGCCGCTCGGTTTCCCCGGAGACACACGGGTACGGACAGTACGGAGCCGGGACTTGAGTCAGGGGGGCCGCCCTCAGGACTCTGCCGTCCCTCCTGCGAGGCCGTGAGCAGGTGCATCCTCAGCCTCTCCGTCTGCAGAATGGGCTTCCAGGCGCAGAGCTCCGAGGCTCAGGGAGGTGGACAGACTCGCGAGCCGCTCACGCTGGTGACGGCGCGCAGTGAGCCCTCAGGAGCGAGTTGCTGCTGCTGTTAATTCATCATCAGGTCACCGTTCCTCTTTCCGCCGCGCTCTCTTCTCCCAGGGGGTCATCTGTTTTCGTTTGCCGAGGAGAGGGTTGGGGGTCACATCCAGGTCACGCGTCTCAAGCACCCACCGGCCTCTGGGCTGTGGTCAACCCCCACATCCTGCGTGGCCACAGAGGAACGGTGGGGTCCCCAGCCCCAATTCTCGCCTGGCTCAGTGTGGCCTGCAGCAGATCACTCTTCACTCCTGCTCCCCTCCCCCAAGAACTGTGTTTGGTGGGAGAAAGGCCCCCATGATATCCTTGAACCTCCTCTCCCCCTAACCTTGACCTCATCCCCTTGTCGCCTTGAATCTCCCTGAACTCCAAGAACGAGAAAGTCCCGGAAGAGGGAACACCAGGAACAAAGCCCAGGTTCTTGTCCGTGTGCTGCCTGGTCTGCCCCACACACCCCACGGGCAGCGTTGGCCTTCTGCGCTGCACGCCCCCCCCCCCCCCCCCCCGAAAGTGGAAGCCGCTATGGAAGCTGTCCCGGGCTGGGAGGCAGGTGAGGGAGCTGGGTCAGCTCACCGTGTCTGTGCCAGGGGCCGGCGTGGGCAGCCGTTGACAAGAGACCGGCCGGAAAGCATGAGTCAGAACACGCGTGGGGATGTTCTGAAGGGCCGTGTCTCGCTTCCAGATGACGCGGCCCGCGGCTCGGCCCAGGAGAACCTGCTGATGAAGAGGGAGCTGGAGGAGGAGCGGTCCCGGTACCAGAACCTGGTGAAGGAGTACTCCCGGCTGGAGCAGCGATACGACAACCTCCGGGACGAGATGACCCTCCTCAAGGCGAGGCGGGCGGGCGGGCGGGCGGTCCTGCGGCCCCTCCGGCCCCCAGGCAGCGTCCGGCACGCGAGGCCAGGCGTCTGTGTGGCGCCGGCTCCCGGCCTTTCCTGCGAGCATCACAGGGAGGGAGTAGGGCCGCTGTCACGCCCAGGACGGGGCCTTCCCAGCTCTGGGACCTCCCCGAGATCTCAGAAGTGTCAGGGGACGTGTTCTCTTTCGTTTCCTGCTTGGGGGCATCCCGTGTTGCCTTAGTAACGGCGCGGGGAGTTCTGATCGCGCTGCAGGTGCGACACCGCAAGGTCCCGGCATCTGGTCGTTCACTCTCATCGTTGACAGAATGCTATCCACGCAGCAAGTGTCATATTTCACGACTTGCCATTTTTTCACCACCTACAAGCATTCCCTCTAGAAGTGCACATTCAAACAAAACTGAGTACCCTGTTTCCCCCAAAATAAGACAGTGTCTTATATTAATTTTGCTCCCAAAGATGCGCTAGATCTTATTTTCGGGGGGATGCCTTATATTACAATGAGTAGGTCTTATTTTCGGGGGATGTCTTACTTTTGGGGAAACAGGGTAGTTAATTGCATAGAAACCAGGAAGAGAAGCTGAATAGGAACAACGAAATCTGAAATGTTGCTACCACATCAGTTTCCACTCCCAAAGCCAAATCAGATGCAGGGGGAAAGGCGTGTTTAAATGAACGGTATAGACGGTAGCCTCTATTTCTTCTTTTTTAAAAGATAGATTTCTTTATCGGTTTCAGAGAGGAAGGGAGAAGGAGAGAGATAGAAGCATCAATGATGAGAGAGAATCATTGATCGGCTGCCTCCTGCATGCCCCCCACTGGGGATCGAGCCCACAGCCCAGGCCTGTGCCCCCAGCCAGAATCGAACCCAGGACACTACAGTCCAAAGGCCGATGCTCTATCCACTGAGCTACGCCAGCCAGGCGATAGCCTCTGTTTCTAATGAGATGACGGTTCTCGTAAACCGGCTGGCGGAGGCGGGTTGAAGTGGGGCAGGTTTGGGAGCGGGATCCTGGGACAGGACTGGGCACTTTCTGGCAGGACTGGAGGGAAGAGAGACGGCCTGGTGTGGGGTTGTGTTTCGTTAAGAGACCAGGATCCCAGCCCTCACCAGCAAGGCAGAGTCCACCTGCTGAGCCTCCTTTTTGAAAGTCATAGTTCCCAGCACACCAGCTCATGTTCACTTTTCACCTCTGTCTCCTTACACAGCAAACCCCCGGCCACAGGCGGAACCCGTCCAACCAAAGCAGCTTGGAATCGGACTCCAATTACCCCTCTGTCTCCACGTCGGAGGTGGGAGACACGGAGGACGCCCTGCAGCAGGTGGAGGTGAGTGCGGCAGGCCCTCGCCCTGTGCCCGGGCCGGGGAGCCCCACCCCAGTTTACTGTCCTCGGTTGGTGGCGACCAGAATCCCTGGGGGCTCATTCCCGACAGCAGCCCCACAGACAATGCTCTGGGCTGAGCAGGCGCTGTGTGAAGCGATGCATTGCTGTCGGATGCACTGCTCTTCGTCCCGCCCGCCCTCCAGAAAGGGAGAAGGAGGTAGGGCCCGGGTGCCTCCTGCAAAGCCGAGGGGCGATTGCGGAGACGTGAAGTGACACAGGAAGGAACAGCTAAGCCATTAGAGGGGGTGTAATTTGTTGTCCCCACTCAATAACCCAGTGCACACAGTAGCGTCATAAAAGCACAAGAATATTTCTCTCCGTGCCTCAGAAGCTGGGCACGACTCAGAGGACAACACGTATTTGCTGAGCGACTGTATTTTTGTCAGGAGTGGCCTCTTAGAATCGCTACATAATGTACACCCCGTGGACTTAACAGTCGGTGTGTAATTTTGTCAAAGGTACAAAGGCACAGTTTTTCCTCTGGCATTTGAAAAGGAGGAAACCACAAGCGTGTGGGCCGTAGGGAGTAGATGAAGGTGTGGTGTGTGTACGTGTGTGCGCGTGTGTGCATGCATGTGTGTGCGTGTGTGCGCGTGTGCGTGCATGCATGTGTGTGCATGTGTGTGCGTGTGTGCATGTGTATGCATGTGTGTGCGTGTATGCATGCGTGTGTGCATGCATGTGTGTGTGTGTGTGTGTGTGTGTGTGGAGCACGCCTTGCGGGGCGTGGCCGGCAGGTGCCGGGGGAGCGGCGGTGACCGAGCGCAGAAGGTCCCCGAGCACAGAGCTCGTCGGATGGGGTTAGACAGTGGTGGGTTGAGGGAGGAAGTCTGTGGTGTCATCGCAGGCTCAGCAGTGCTGTCAGGAAGAATGAAGGCTGCGAGAGTGAGTGATGGGTAAAGAACAGGAGAGCCGGGCCAGCGTGGCTCAGGGGTTGAGTGCTGACCTCTGAAGCAGGAGGCCACAGCTTGATTCCCCGTCAGGGCACAGGCCCAGGTTGCAGGCTCAGTCACCAGTGGGGGGCGCGCAGGAGGCAGCCAATCGATGATTCTCTCTCGTCGTTGTTTCTGTCTCTCTCCCCTCCCCTGTCCTCTCTGAAATCAATAAAAATTCTTTTAAAATGATTTAAAAGAAAAAAGGATAGGACAGAAAAGGAGGGCCTCAGGATAAAAGTGCAGTTTGCTGCTTGCCATATGCACTTAGTAGGCATTTTATAAACGCTGGCTTAAGGCCTTAACTTTGCCACTGCACTCTCAGTCAGCCTGGACTCCCACGCACCACCCATGGATGTGTGTGTGTGTGTGTGTGTGTGTGTGTGTACGGCCATCACGTGCACACTGGAGCACTTCCGTGTGGGTTTATGGCCAGAGCTGAGCCCTTATTAAATGCTGGGTGAACCAAATCGTATTGTCACATATGTCCATACGTGTGCTTAAAAGATCCACGTGGAGAGGCTCATCCAGGTGCACACCCACATGTCGCAGAGCTCAGGAGGGCAATCTGGATCTAAGAGGAGATGTGGAGGCTGCAGCTGCGAGAGCTGCAGGGGCAGGGGGTCCAGCAGGCGCCTGCTGGCGGGTCCAGGCCCCGGGGGGTGGGGGAGACAGCACGCTTGCCGGGATTGGTAGCCACACGGGTTCCTCCTCAGGAAGCAAGCGCACATCCGGGGTTTACAGTTCCTCTGGGATGAGCCTGTTTTCCAGAAGGGAGCTCTTCAGCCTCCCAAATGAAATGGCTTGTCCTCCTCCATTTGTTCCGGGATATGTGATCAGTCATCTTGCGCGGCTCACACGGGAGGAGTATAAATGGCTGAGACTCAGATGCTATCCAGACAGCAATGTGCCCGGAGCACAATGTTCACAGCAGAAGCGATCGCCCCGCGGCCTGGCTTTGTGCCCGAGACGTGGATTGAAGTTTGGGAGGAGAGAGGGGGCGGCGGAGGCGGGGGAGGCGGGGAGGTGCTGCGTGTCCCCTGGGGCCCTTGTCCTATTAAGGCCTCCTCTTCCCGCCCCGTCCTCCTCGAAGGAACTCGGCCTGGAGAAGGCGGCCCTGGACATGCCGGTCTTCCTGAAGCTGCAGAAGCGCGTGCGGGAGCTGGAGCAGGAGCGCAGGAAGCTGCAGGCGCAGCTGGAGAGGAGGGAGCAGGACGGCAGGAAGGTGCAGGTGCGCAGGCCGCGGAGCTCGCTCCCCGGGGCTCAGTGGGGGGCCACCCTGTGGCTCCTGCTGCGTGGTCTCAGGAAGTCACTTTGTCTTGTGTTGACGTCATAAGTGCCCGTGTCCCACCCACATCACCCCACTTGGAGGAAGTAAGGGTTACAGTGCCCTCAGCGAGGCCAGCAGAGACCCTGAGGCATCGTCACCCACTTGGGAAGTGGCGCAGGGATTGTGGTTAAAGTATAAATACGAGCAGAAGT
The DNA here is from genome assembly GCA_027563665.1 of Antrozous pallidus. Taxonomy (NCBI): domain Eukaryota; kingdom Metazoa; phylum Chordata; class Mammalia; order Chiroptera; family Vespertilionidae; genus Antrozous; species Antrozous pallidus. The sequence continues at coordinate 89,075,726 of CM050518.1, read as the reverse complement.
GAAATCAGGGCGGAGAACTTGGGGTGCCTTTCCCAGCTGCATCTGGCCCCCTTGGGGGGGCAGCCCAGCCTGGGTCACTCCCTTCCTTCCCAGGGCCACCCTCACCACCACCCCATTATCTCAGGGGTTTGGGTTTGGAAAACCTTGTTGGGAGCCTTAGCGTCCCCAGACCTGCCACTCACTGCAGAGCAAGGCCCCACGGGGCGCCTGAGTGAATGTTTGAAATGTCCGTTATGGGAGAGGAGATGGGGGTGTGAGAGAGGACGCCCCGGCATGGAGCACTGTGTAGGCTGGTGCGGAGACCGGATAAAGCAGGGGAATAGGAAGTAACCTCGTCGAGCTAAAGTAAAGGTGGGAGTGGGAGTAAAGATGGGTGCTGGGGACACTTGGGGGAGAGCCATCTGCTATTGCTGGGGGGCAGATACGGACCGCCGCTAAGGGCTGCAAGGCCGTTTCTGACACGGGTCCCGTCCTTAGCTGATCTCACAGCAGGTTTCTGAGGCCCCTGGTCCGTTCTCAGGCCCGAATCACCCGTTTGGGGTTCTACCGCTCCCCCACAGCCCCACCTCCCCTGCTCCCCCTACACAGTCTCCTTCTGCACCACCTGACTTCCCTTACTGATGGGTGGTGTCACCAATGCTGGTAAACTCCTGGGCCGTCAGCCGGAGGCAGATCTTGCTTGATGGCTTTAACTGTCTCAGGAGGGTGGGGTTCTGAATGACAAGGGAGGAGATGAGGTTTGTCAGTGACGCCCTCCGTTAGAAGCAAAGCTGCCCTGACAGGTGAGCGCAGATCAGATGTGTTCTGAGCTGCACCAGAGACTGCGGGCAGTGCGTGGCACGCAGGTTCCGGGCCACCGGCTGCCCCCAAGGACTCACCCCCTGGTCCCCACCACAGAAAGGCTGACCATTCGACACCCTGGGAGGCCGGCGGTCAGGAATGAGGTGTCTGCAGGGCCATGCTCCCTGGAGGCTCCGGGAGCCTGTCCCCGGCTCTATCTGAGCTGCGGCAGCGTGTCCCCGGCGTCCTGGCCTGTGTCTGTCTCCCCTTCCTTTAAGGACAGCCCTAGTGGATGGGGCCCATCCTCATGCCCACACCTTAACGTGGTAACGTCTGCAAAGACCTGGTTTCCAGGTTAGGTGACATTCAACAAGGGTTGGGATTTCATCCTACCTGTTGGGGAGACTGAACCCCTAACGGGGTGTTACACACATTCGGGTGCCGGTGAGCATCGTGTGAATGAAGTTGGGGGGTGGGCAGCAGGAGATGCTTATGGAGCGCCTCCCGGTGGCCTGAAGTCGAGTGCTGCGTGTGGCGTGTGGGAAGGAAGCACGTGTGTGCCAGGGAAACGGCAGTTTTGACCACAACTGGGCATCTGTGCTCACCCCCCTGTCCGGGCAGGCGGAGCCACCGAAGGACATCGACTTGGACCAGGACGCAGATCTAGCCTACAATACGCTGAAGGTGAGGCAGGACTCCCACCCCGGGGGTTCCCATAAGGCTGCTAATGAGCAGGGCCATACGCACACCGCGTCCTCGAAATGAAGGGAACTTCGTTTTTACTACAAAGAGCTATCAGATATGTTCACTGGAAACGGTTAACACCTTCTGACACCAGTCGTGGGGTTTTCCACACTGAGCAATTGTCCGCTTCTCCGTGGACGTCCAGGTGGCCTGCCCCTGAACTCAGCTCTGGCACTGACTACCCGAGTTGGCACAGACCCGGACTAGGGACTCAGTCCCACGAGACTGTCCCACGCTTGTGCCTCACAGGTTACCCACACTCCCATCCAGCTTACCTACAACTCAGGGGGTCCCACCCCTCTGCTACCCCCCAGTTCTGTCATGTGTGAGAACAGCTCACAGAACTCGGGAAAGCCCTTTGCTGGTTTTGTATAAAGGACTAGAGTCCCGGTGCATGAAAATTTAGACACTGGAGGGGGGTTCCCTCAGCCCGGCCTGCCCCCTCTCACCGTCTAGGAGCCCTCAGGGGCAGGAGGTGACCCAGCGATCAGGGGAAGGTGATGCCCCCCTCATACCTCTGCTGCTGCCACTTCCGGCAGCGCAAGCCTCAGCCAGCCCTGGTTTCCTGAGTCTTGGGTGGCCCTGGGCAGCTGGGGGGCTGAGGGAACTGGGGGAATCTGGAGGCAGGCACACAGAGTGGCCAGGCTCAGGAGACTGGGCGCCGCCATCTTGGGCTATGGGTGCCACCATATTTTGTGATGGCGTGATGGTCAATTTGCATACTCCCTCTTTATTAGATAGGATGCTGTGGCCAATGGAAGGGGGCAGAGGATGGGGTATGGGGAAGATTGGAGCCTGCATGGCCTCTGCAGGCCCAGCACTGCCAGCACCTCGTGTGCTCACAGCCCCAAATTCTCCACTCCATCATTTAAGGTTTACACGGTGGTTCTATCATATAGGCCTGGTTGATCGGTTTATTGGTATTTAATGCAATCTCCAGTCCCTCCCCCTCCCTTTCTGGAGGTCAGTGGGTGGGGCTTTCTAATCACAAGGGTGGCTCCTCTGGCAGCCAATCCCCGTCCTCCAAGAGTCACCTCATTGGCATGAACTCAGGATGTTACAAGAGCAATTTATAGGCTCGGTGCCAGGAACTGGGGCCAAAGACTCAATCCGCATTTCTTATGTCGTGTGCCTGACCTGCCTGATTCGGTGTCAGTTCAAATAAAATGTGGCCAGTGGGATAAATCCACATGAGCAAACGATCAGGATTTGCAGGGAGGGGTGTGAGGCAGGGATCCCGCAGTGTGTCCAGTGCTGGCCCTGGGGAGGTGGGGAGGTGGAGGGAGGCCAGAGGCTGAGGGCACAGGAGCCTGTGTTCCTGCTGTGATGGGGGAGTGGCCCCCTGCAGGGAGGCGGGTGCAGAAAGGGGCATCAGAGCCGCCCACTCCCGTCCCCATCCCCTGAGCCTCGTAATTGGGAATTTACCCATCTCCCGGGGTCCATTAGTGGGATGGGACCACACGTAACTCTGGGGACAGCTGTGTCGCCCAGAACAGCCCAAATCACGCCCCGATCTTAGTCTCTCAGGAGGGTGGGCAGGTGGGTGAGGAAGGCAGGGGGGCCCGCGTGGGGCGAGTGCCGTGGGCTCAGGAGTGACAGAGCGTGTCGCTTGGCGTCTTCCAGAGGCAGGAGCTGGAGTCCGAGAACAAGAAGCTGAAGAACGACCTGAACGAGCTGAGGAAGGCCGTGGCCAACCAGGCCACCCAGGACAATGCCGGCCATGGCTCCCCCCACGGCTCCCCCGACGGCTACGGCCTGCTGCTGAACCAGCTGCGACTGGCCCACGAGGAGCTGGAGGTCCGCAAGGAGGAGGTGCTCATCCTCAGGACCCAGATCGTCAGCGCCGACCAGCGCCGCCTGGCGGGCAAGAGCGCGGTAAGGAGGGGGAAGTCTGGGCGTGTTGGGGGGACAGAGGTGACATGGGGGTCTTAAACCTGCGCGAGCAGAGTCTTCTGTGCTGGGGTCTCCTCGGACAGCAGTGCCAGGGGCTTGCTGCCCTCCCAGCGTGACCTTTTATGGGAGACTTTGCTGGAAGTTTCTAGAATCCTTAAAAAATTTTCTTGCCCTGGCCGGTTTGGCTCAGTGGATAGAGCAGTGGCCTACGGACTCTAGGGTCCCAGGTTCGATTCCGGTCAAGGGCATGTACCTTGGTTGTGGGCATATCCCCAGTGAGGGGTGTGCAGGAGGCAGCTGATCGATGTCTCTCTCTCATCAATGTTTCTAACTATCCCTCTTCCTTCCTCTCTGTAAAAAAAAAAAATCAATGAAATATATTTTTAAAACTTTTCTTGATGCGAGCATGTTCAGAAGGAACAGGACACAGAATGAGAGACAAGGGCCGCAGCTGGGCACCTCCTTCCCCTCCCCCCTCCCGACTCCCCCGGGCCTGGTGGTGCCCTTGCTCTTTACTCAGATTTTGAGGTGAAAGTCTCTGCTCTTTCTTGGGCCTCGGGGTGACGTTCGCTCCTCGTATGTTCAGCATCTGGGGCAGATCGTGGAGCGGAGGGAGGGGTGGAGGGCACAGGTCAGGCTGGGTGGTTTCGGAGCCTGGAGCCTGGAGCATAGGGTGGGCTGGGGTGGGGCGGCAGGAATGAGTGTGGAGGGTTCAGAGCAGACAGATGGGGTCTCGTCCTCTGGATCTGGGGTGCTTTCTCCTACGGGGACACTGTCCTGGCATCTTATCCCACACGCGCCCGCCTGTGCCTTCCCCAGCCAGGCCTGGCCATTCTTCCACCCGAACCTGCAGTCGCGTCCCCCCGCCCCCCCCCCGCCCGGGGTAACTGCTGGCATGTGGCGGTCCTGGGTCCTTCTGTCTGGGTAGAAAATCATTCCCCCCCCCCCCCCAATTGCAGTTGTCATTCAGTGTTGTTTCGCATTAGTTTCTGGTGTAGAGCGTGGTGGTTAGAAAATTGTACAATTCAAGGAGCGATCCCCCGGCGATTCTAGGACTCACCTGGCACCAAAGTCATCACATTATTATTGGCTGTATTCCCTGTGTTGTCTTCACATCCCGTGACTGTCCTCTGTCCGCCAGTTTTATTTCTTAACCCCACACCTCTTCACCCATCCCCCCACCACCCTCCCAGCTGGGACCCTCAGTTTGCGCTTTGCATCTCCGGGTCTGCTTCTGTTCAGTGTGTTTATTTCAACAGAGAGGTAATTCTTTTTCCTTCAAAAGTTAACCCTCGTGGAGCTAAAGCTTAGCCATTATCTTGGGCAAGGACTCGGAATGAGCCGAAGGGAAAAAAGAGCACGGGGGTGTCTGTTTTGCTCTTTAGATCCCACAAACACGTGGAATTGTATGGACTGTCTCTTTCTCTATCTGACTTTGGGTCCTCCACATCGTCACAGACTGTAAGGTTTCACTGTTCGCGCGTGGCCGGCGCGCCACTGTGCACAGACACCGCCTGTCCTTTACCCACGTGTCCGCCGGCGGGCACGAGGCTGCGCCCGGTCGTGGCTGTGGGGGTGATGCTGAGGGAACGGACGGGGGCCTGTCTGTTGGGATCAGTGTTTGGAATTTCTCCAGGGATGTGAAGTCATTTCGTGACAGCGATTTGTGTGACCAGGTGCTTCTTTATTTCTCCGGGACCTCTAGGAGCCGAGCATCAATGCCAGGGCCAGCTGGCCCAACAGCGAAAAGCACGTGGACCAGGAGGACGCCATCGAGGCCTATCACGGGGTCTGCCAGACCAACAGGTAGGTCCCGCCTTGCCGTCTGTCCCCGAGGCGACGCTGGCAAAGGGGTCCTGCCCAACCTAATCTGCAACAGCCGCTCCTGTGCACTGACTGTGCGCTCCTGACTGTTCACTCCTGTCTGTGTGCTCCTGACTATGCGCTCCTGTCTGTTCACTCCTGTCTGTGTGCTCCTGACTGTGTGCTCCTGTCTGTTCACTCCTGTCTGTGTGCTCCTGACTGTGTGCTCCTGTCTGTTCACTCCTGTCTGTGTGCTCCTGACTATGCGCTCCTGTCTGTTCACTCCTGTCTGTGTGCTCCTGACTGTGTGCTCCTGTCTGTTCACTCCTGTCTGTGTGCTCCTGACTGTGTGCTCCTGTCTGTTCACTCCTGTCTATGTGCTCCTGACTGTGTGCTCCTGACTGTGTGCTCCTGACTGTGTGCTCCTGTCTGTTCACTCCTGTCTATGTGCTCCTGACTGTTCACTCCTGTCTGTTCACTCCTGTCTGTGTGCTCCTGACTGTGTGCTCCTGTCTGTTCACTCCTGTCTATGTGCTCCTGACTGTGTGCTCCTGTCTGTTCACTCCTGTCTATGTGCTCCTGACTGTTCACTCCTGTCTGTTCACTCCTGTCTGTGTGCTCCTGTCTGTTCACTCCTGTCTATGTGCTCCTGACTGTGTGCTCCTGTCTGTTCACTCCTATCTATGTGCTCCTGACTGTGTGCTCCTGTCTGTTCACTCCTGTCTGTGTGCTCCTGACTGTGTGCTCCTGACTGTGTGCTCCTGTCTGTTCACTCCTGTCTATGTGCTCCTGACTGTGTGCTCCTGTCTGTTCACTCCTGTCTGTTCACTCCTGTCTGTGTGCTCCTGTCTGTTCACTCCTGTCTATGTGCTCCTGACTGTGTGCTCCTGTCTGTTCACTCCTGTCTATGTGCTCCTGACTGTGTGCTCCTGTCTGTTCACTCCTGTCTGTGTGCTCCTGTCTATGTGTTCCTGACTGTGTGCTCCTGACTGTGTGCTCCTGTCTGTTCACTCCTGTCTGTGTGCTCCTGACTGTGTGCTCCTGTCTGTTCACTCCTGTCTATGTGCTCCTGACTGTGTGCTCCTGTCTGTTCACTCCTGTCTATGTGCTCCTGACTGTTCACTCCTGTCTGTGTGCTCCTGTCTATGTGCTCCTGACTGTGTGCTCCTGTCTGTTCACTCCTGTCTGTGTGCTCCTGACTGTGTGCTCCTGTCTGTTCACTCCTGTCTGTGTGCTCCTGACTGTGTGCTCCTGTCTGTTCACTCCTGTCTGTGTGCTCCTGACTGTGTGCTCCTGACTGTGTGCTCCTGACTGTGTGCTCCTGACTGTGTGCTCCTGTCTGTTCACTCCTGTCTGTGTGCTCCTGTCTGTTCACTCCTGTCTATGTGCTCCTGACTGTGTGCTCCTGTCTGTTCACTCCTGTCTATGTGCTCCTGACTGTGCACTCCTGTCTGTGTGCTCCTGTCTATGTGCTCCTGACTGTGTGCTCCTGTCTGTTCACTCCTGTCTGTGTGCTCCTGACTGTGTGCTCCTGACTGTTCACTCCTGTCTGTGTGCTCCTGTCTATGTGCTCCTGACTGTGTGCTCCTGTCTGTTCACTCCTGTCTGTGTGCTCCTGACTGTGTGCTCCTGTCTGTTCACTCCTGTCTATGTGCTCCTGACTGTGTGCTCCTGTCTGTTCACTCCTGTCTATGTGCTCCTGACTGTGCACTCCTGTCTGTGTGCTCCTGTCTATGTGCTCCTGACTGTGTGCTCCTGTCTGTTCACTCCTGTCTATGTGCTCCTGACTGTTCACTCCTGTCTGTTCACTCCTGTCTATGTGCTCCTGACTGTGTGCTCCTGTCTGTTCACTCCTGTCTATGTGCTCCTGACTGTGCACTCCTGTCTGTGTGCTCCTGTCTATGTGCTCCTGACTGTGTGCTCCTGTCTGTTCACTCCTGTCTATGTGCTCCTGACTGTTCACTCCTGTCTGTTCACTCCTGTCTGTGTACTCCTGACTGTGTGCTCCTGACTGTTCACTCCTGTCTGTGTGCTCCTGACTGTGTGCTCCTGTCTGTTCACTCCTGTCTATGTGCTCCTGACTGTGTGCTCCTGTCTGTTCACTCCTGTCTATGTGCTCCTGACTGTTCACTCCTGTCTGTTCACTCCTGTCTGTGTGCTCCTGACTGTGTGCTCCTGTCTGTTCACTCCTGTCTATGTGCTCCTGACTGTGCACTCCTGTCTGTGTGCTCCTGTCTATGTGCTCCTGACTGTGTGCTCCTGTCTGTTCACTCCTGTCTATGTGCTCCTGACTGTTCACTCCTGTCTGTGTGCTCCTGTCTATGTGCTCCTGACTGTGTGCTCCTGTCTGTTCACTCCTGTCTGTGTGCTCCTGACTGTGTGCTCCTGACTGTGCACTCCTGTCTGTGTGCTCCTGTCTATGTGCTCCTGACTGTGTGCTCCTGTCTGTTCACTCCTGTCTGTGTGCTCCTGACTCTTCACTCCTGTCTGTTCGCTCCTGACTATGCGCTTCTAACTGTGCCCTCCTGACTGTTCACTCCTGTCTGTGTGCTCCTGACTGTTCACTCCTGTCTGTTCGCTCCTGACTATGCGCTTCGCACTCCTGACTGTGTGCTCCTCACTGTGCGCTCCTCACTGTGCGCTCCTGATTGTGCGCTTCTGACTGTGCGCTCCTGACTGTTCACTCCTGTCTGTGTGCTCCTGACTGTGTGCTTCTGACTGTGTGCTCCTGACTGTTCACTCCTGTCTGTATGCTCCTGACTGTGCGCTCCTGTCTGTTCGCTCCTGACTATGCGCTTCGCACTCCTGACTGTGTGCTCCTCACTGTGCGCTCCTCACTGTGCGCTCCTGATTGTGCGCTTCTGACTGTGCGCTCCTGACTGTTCACTCCTGTCTGTGTGCTCCTGACTGTGTGCTTCTGTGTGCTCCTGACTGTTCACTCCTGTCTGTATGCTCCTGACTGTGCGCTCCTCCTGACTGTTCACTCCTATCTGTGTGCTCCTGACTGTGCGCTCCTGACTGTGTGCTCCTGACTGTGTGCTCCTATGCGCTCCTGGCTGTGTGCTCCTGTCTGTGCACTCCTGACTATGTGCTCCTGACTGTGCGCTCCTGGCTGTGCACTCCTGGCTGTGTGCTCCTGACTGTGTGCTCCTGACTGTGTGCTCCTGTGCGCTCCTGACTGTGTACTCCTGTGTGCTCCTGACTGTGTGCTCCTGTGTACTCCTGACTGTGTACTCCTGTGTGCTCCTGACTGTGTGCTCCTGTGTACTCCTGACTGTGTACTCCTGTGCACTCCTGACTGTGCGCTCCTGACAGTGTGCTCCTGATTGTGTGCTCTTGGCTGTGCGCTCCTGACAGTGTGCTCCTGATTGTGTGCTCTTGGCTGTGCGCTCCTGACTGTGTGCTCCTGACTGTGTGCTCCTGGCTGTGCGCTCCTGACTGTGCGCTCCTGACTGTGCGCTCCTGACTGTGCGCTCCTGACTGTGTGCTCCCGGCTGTGCGCTCCCGACTGTGCGCTCCTGGCTGTGCGCTCCTGGCTGTGCGCTCCTGGCTGTGTGCTCCCGTGTGCTCCTGACTGTGTGCTCCTGACTGTGTACTCCTGTGTGCTCCTGACTGTGTGCTCCTGTCTGTGCACTCCTGACTATGTGCTCCTGACATGTGCTCCTGATTGTGTGCTCCTGGCTGTGCACTCCTGACTGTGCGCTCCTGACTGTGCGCTCCTGGCTGTGTGCTCTTGGCTGTGTGCTCCTGTGTGCTCCTGATTGTGTGCTCCTGACGGTGTGCTCCTGTGTGCTCCTGACTGTGCGCTCCTGACTGTGTGCTCCTGTGTGCTCCTGACGGTGTGCTCCTCACAGTGCGCTCCTTACCATGTGCTCCTCATTGTGCACTCCTGACTGTGCACTCCTGACTGTGTGCTCCCGTGTGCTCCTGACTGTGTGTTCCTGACTGTGTGCTCCTGTGTGCTCCTGGCTGTGTGCTCCTGTCTGTGCACTCCTGACTATGTGCTCCTGACATGTGCTCCTGATTGTGTGCTCCTGGCTGTGCACTCCTGACTGTGCGCTCCTGACTGTGCGCTCCTGGCTGTGTGCTCTTGGCTGTGTGCTCCTGTGTGCTCCTGATTGTGTGCTCCTGACGGTGTGCTCCTGTGTGCTCCTGACTGTGTGCTCCTGACTGTGTGCTCCTGTGTGCTCCTGGCTGTGTGCTCCTGACTGTACGCTCCTGGCTGTGCACTCCTCACTGTGTGCTGCTGACTGTCCACTCCTGACTATGTGCTCTCCTGACTGTGCGCTCCTCACTGTGCGCTGCACACGGGGCGTTCTCTGTTCTGGGAGATGAATGAGGAGGAGCGGGCAGTGAGCCATCACCCTAGGAGCCTGCTGCTGCTGCTTCGGCGGCTCCAGCGGCACCTGGAGTGGCAGGACCCAGGTCCCTGCAAGCACTCGGGGAGGCAGCTCCCTGGAGGCCGGGGGGAGGGAGGAGCTGCTTTCCACTGAGACGGAGGCTGGCACCCGTGGCCCACGAAGCAGGAGGCGGGGCCTGCCCAGCTCTTGGCTGCACTGCCATCCCTAGAACCCACGCCAGGCACCGCAGAGGTCGGGCCAGAGAATCTGACCGCTACCACGTCGGCCAGAGCAAGACTGCCCTGGGTGTTAGTTACCAGCCACCTCTGAGCCATCCTCCAGGCAAGAGTGACTGTCTGTCTGTCTGTCTGTCTGTCTGCGGGAGCAGAGCAGAACCCCGGTGTGGCAGAGCGCTGGGGAATATGCACCCCCCCCTTCATTTACTGCCTAGTAAATACTTCCTGGTCGCTCCGTGCTCAGTGTCCTCACCTGCGAATTGGGGGCAATCGTAGCCATGTGCTTCAGTGGTGATGGAGATTAGGCGAGTTAGAAGCACTTCCTGTACGTGTGGAGCATGGGGAAAAAAGTGGGTGTTGTTATCCCCATTATCACCACCTGTGCCTCCTGCGCCTCCTGTGGGCACTGGCGTCTGGCCTTGGCCCTGGCCGCCTTTCTCTCCCAGCCTCAAGGTCCAGACTGGAGCAGCCCCTAAGCATTTGCCCGGGATTGCTGAGAACAGCACGCACTTCCAGGAAACGCCAGTAGGTGGCGCTCGAGAATGGCGTGCAGTTGGCAGGCAGGCACAGAATCTGGTCTGATTTCCAGAGCTTTTCATCGCACCCCTTTCTGCAGAGGGAAACTGAGGCGGGGAGGGCTGAGCGGCCTGTGACCGAGTTCAGGGAGAATCCAGCAGGCCTGACTTCCGGGCTGGCCCGCCTCCAGCCCACTGTGTACGTAACTGGAAGGCCTCAGGAGGAAGTTAAATTTATTTCAGCAAAGATGTAATTCTTTTCCCTTCAGGAGGGAGAGAAGAAAAGGCAGGTTAACCTCACAGTGCAGAGGCTAGTCAAGATTTAGTCAGTCTACGTGATCTTGGGCGACGACACAAATGAGACAAAGAGGAAGAAGAGCACAGGGGGTGTTTGAGATGTCAGAGAGCCGGAGTGGGCATGGCGAGGGTGCACATCTTTCTGATTTGGGGATCCATCGCCGCTGTCAGCTCCCTGTTTCTTCACCCAAATGGCTGTCCAGGGTCTGGGCCCAAGGGAAGGTTTCCAGGAGCCACCTGATACCCTGGACTTGTCTCCCCTTGCAGCAGTAATCATGCATGGTGATAATGTTAAAAAAAAAAAAAAAAAAAGCTTTTCTGACATCTTAAAATCACTCCATTCTCAGGGAGCGATAGGGGCCAAGAGCCAGCACAGAAACGGGCAAGCGCAGAAGGGGCCGCTGGCCCTGAGTGACCCCGCTGGCCCTGAGTGTGTCTCTCTTCGGTTTGGTGGATCCCGGCAGGGAGGGGCCGCCAGGCTGGGCAGGAGGACACAGGCTGGTCCCTGGAGCCCAGCTGGCGAGGACATCTCGTCACCGTGAGGTCTGCCCTGAGCACACAGAGTCACTTTTCCTCTCCTACTGTCTCCCTGTCATGGAGGGTGTTCTGGGGGGGGGGGGGTGATGGGGGAGAGGGGTTGGGAAGAGCTTAAACATACTCTGAGTTTTGCTTACATTTCTGGAGGGATTCGGAATGCCCCCATACCCAATCACAGCCTCTCTAAAGAGCCCCTGGGCCCCAAGTGAAAAACTTTTCCCTGGGTAACGTGCACAGGGTGTCTGGCCTCTTCGGGAATGGGCTTAGCACGGGGCGTATACCACGAATATTTGTTGACTGACGGACAGCACTTCACATTTAGCAAATTCCTGAGCTGCGTTGTCTGGGGTCTTCCTTCCTACCACCAGGTGGCGCTCCCCCCTCGGCCTCTGCCCCTAACGGTGGGTGGGAGCGGGCGGGAGTGCTCCTGGGAGGATTCGGTTCTTTCATCTGGGAACAAAGGGTGGACGGGAGCCGGTCGACTGGTTTTTAATTTCCCGTGCGCCTGGCTTCCTGAGCACCGCGGGGTGACTGCGCAGTTCTCTGCACGTCTCTGTGCCGAATGCCGGGCGTGTTACACAAGGAAGAACTCTGTCTCCCTTGAGGCTGGTGGTGGGAGGTTAGTGCCCGCTCCTCTGGGTAGCCCGCCACTCACACGCCCCTCCCTGGAGAGCGCTAGGGCTGGGGATCCATCGCCGCTGTCAGCTCCCTGCTGTCCGATGCAAAAGCAGAAGAGCCTTTATTCGAGCCTGGGCTCGGCTCTCACAGCCCCTTTACCGGTGCAGGGGTGGGACCAGAGAGAGCGAGAGCCTGGGGAGACAAAGGTTATAAGGACTGGTCATTGGGGTGGGCCTAGGAGAGTGGCGTGAGTTACAGAGATTGGTCACTTTGGTTAGGGTTTCATATTCTGAGATCAGAGCGTCCCCTACTGTCCCCTGAATGGTTGGTCAGTAGCAACACAGGGGGAGCATCTTTGTGATATGACCTTATCAGGACCTAAGCCGCTCCCAGAACTACATTGGTCCACTCGGGCAGTGGTTGGGGGAGTGAGGACACTCCCGGTGCTCCTGTGGTCACTCCCTTCAGGGGAGGAGGGGGTCAGGCTGACCAGCTCCGCAAGACGGAGGACAGCCAGTTCTGCTTTGTCCTTTCACTGGAAATGGCGGGGTTGCGGAAGACGCTGTCAGAGGCCAGGGAAGGCGCTTTAGACCGGGGTCCAGACACCACCCGGTCTAGCTCAGGGTCCGGCAAGTCCTCTGCATCCTGCGCTCCCCACGTGCGAGGGGGCGGGCGTGTTGGAGTGCAGGCGCCCTGGGTCCCTTCCACACGGGCTACTCAGAGGCCCTGCCAGTCACACGGCAGCGGCAGGGCCCGCGCAGGGGCGGGGTGAGCTGTGGGCTCCTCCTCAGCGGCCCGGGCCCCGCTGGGTTTGCAGGGGTGAAGGAGACGCGCAGGCACCTGGCACAGGAGGGGCCGGCGGAAAGCCTCCAGCAAAGGCAGCGTCTGGGGGCAGCGAGGGCTCCGGACGTCTGCGGGCGGGAGTCCTGGTGGGACGGGTGTCCGGGATTAGCCGGTCGGCAGCCACCCCTCTCGGCGGACCCGAGAGAGGACAAGCGGGGACAGCGTGCGGCTCCTCCCGCCAGGCGAGCCCCTCAGAGGGACAGGTGCTGACCAAGCAGCCGGGGAGCCCGGCCAGCTGGGCCCTTTCCCAGGAGGCCGAGCCCCGGGAGATGGGACGGTAGCTGCACCCCCGGATGGCACACACGGCCTGCCGGGCAGCACAGAGGCTCACCCCTGCCAGCACCCCCAGAATGGCTGCTTTTCCGGGAGCTAGGAGGGGCTGGCTGATCTTACACAGGTGGTGTGGCTGCGGCTCCAACCGGCAGGAGGTCTCCCCAGAGCAGAGGCCCTCGGAACGGGGTGGAGGGGTCTGCCCGCAACCCCCACCCGGCCCACTGGCCTCTGTCGGTGGCGGAGAGGGACAGGATGGAGGCGCATGTGCCGTGTGGCATCGGGCCCACACCGGGCACCGGGAAAGCGCACAAGAGTTTGCAAGTGGAGTAAACAGGACTGACACCCCACCCTCCCCGCCCCCAGCCCCAAGGTGCAGGGGGAAGCTCAGTTCTCACCGCAAGTCTTGGTTCGCTGCTGCTTTTTGCAAGGCTGCAGCGAGGGCCGCGCCGAGATAGTTCCTTTCTTCGCCCTGAAGCAGGCACAGAGGAGATGCCCTTGGAAAGCAGGCGGGTGTGCAGGCCCCTTGCTCCTGGCCCGCCGCGTGCCCGGTGCTGCCCTGCGCTCGGCGCAGTGCCCGCAGGTCCCAGGGCGCTCGGGCCTCCCTCCCTGCTCCCCAAGACTCACCTCTGGCAGGGCAAAGGACGCTGCGTGGGGACTTGTAAGGCCACCGGCCGACCCCTGTTGGCCACAGCGCTCCCCTCAGGACCCTCACTGCTGGCTTCCCGGCCCGGCTCTTCCGTTCCGTGCGGGTTAGCGAGTCCCCAGGAGCCTGCAGGGAGAGATGGCCCTTTGTGGGCGCCCACGCTGCAGACAGCAGGGGAAGGACGGGAGCCCCAACTTTGTGAGCCTTCCCCGTTCTGCTCCCCAGCCCTCGGCTGGGCTCACCTCGCTCTGCTGGGTTCTCTGCCTGTCCCCTTCCTCCGCCCTGGACGCCTGCGTCTCTCTGTCCTTTATTTCCAGCCAGACTGAGGACTGGGGCTACCTGAACGAAGACGGAGAGCTCGGCCTGGCCTACCAAGGCCTAAAGCAAGTTGCCAGGTGGAATCAGTGCCTTTCTCCTGTGTCTGCTTGTCTGTCCTGCCTGCTGTGTCTGCGCTTGTGTGCCGGCTGGGGCGGGGCGGGGCCCGATCCATGGGGTTTGGGGGGGAGCGGGCTCTGTCGGGCTGCTTGGATGAGGTGGGGACGCTGCCTGTTAGCACCTGTTGGCTCAACCCCCCCGCCTCCCACATCCCACGCGTGGGCTCTGCGTCCCAAAGAACAGCCTGGGGAAGGTCCCCCACACGGCGGCTTTCAGATTGAGGCAGAGAAGGGAATTCATTCGGGGCCCAGAGTTCCAGCTGCTGCTCCGCCGCGAGGCGGCCGCGGGACCGGCCGGAACGTGCCGGTGGCTGTGCCCCGGGCCAGGGCTCCCGGCCTGCCGCCCTCCACACGCCTGCTGGCCGCTGTGCCCGCACTGCCTGGAGTGGCAACAGCTGGCAAGCCCTGGGCCACGCATGCTGCATGTGTCACGTCTGACCCTCGCCACACGTGGGCGGTGCTGAGGGAACGTGCAGCCTGAGCAGAAGGCCCAGAATGTGACCCTGGTTTTGCTTGATGCGGAGGCCTGAGTCCATAACCATGGCCTGCAGCGTGGTGAGCAGGTGGCCGGGGCGGGTGGTGGAAGGTGACAGCACAGGGGCATGTCACACGCTCACTGCCAGCGCGAGAGATTCACGCAGGTGGGCAGGGTCTGCAGCTGGAGGGCTGGGGATCCCCAGAGAGGAAGCGGAGGAGGCTCGGTGAGGCGGGAGCCCAGAATGGACGCCGGGGACTCAGGCCCCTTCCTCAGACGCCTGCCTGTGAGCACAGGGTGGAGGCCAGTTAGAGCAGGGTGGGACCGCCCGGCCGGGCCGCGTAAGGCCCATAAAGTCATTCAGCCTTGGGAGGAGGGTGAGGCAGTGGAAGGATGGACCGGCTGGAAACAGGCTGCTTTTTAAGTCGATAATTCCGTATGCCCCCCCCCCCCATGATGCTGACCATCCACATGGCCCTTGGCAGGGACAGCCCCCACGCCTGCCGAGAGCCACACAAGCCTCTCTCCTCCGGAGAAGGCCCAGGGCGCTGGCTCTGGGTCCAGGTGTAAGCAACCCCCTGTGAGCACCCCTGTGAGCACCCCCTGTGAGCACCCCTGTGAGCACCTCCTGTGATCACCCCTGTGAGCACCCCCTGTGAGCACCTCCTGTGATCACCCCTGTGAGCACCCCCTGTGAGCACCCCTGTGATCATCCCTGTGAGCACCCCTGTGAGCACCCCCTGTGAGCACCCCCTGTGAGCACCCCTGTGAGCACCCCCTGTGAGCACCCCTGTGAGCACCCCTGTGAGCACCCCCTGTGAGCACCCCATGTGATCACCTCCTGTAATCACCCCCTGTGATCACCCCCTGTGATCACCCCCTGTGATCACCCCTGTGAGCACCCCCTGTGAGCACCCCTGTGAGCACCCCCTGTGAGCACCCCTGTGAGCACCTCCTGTGATCACCCCTGTGAGCACCCCCTGTGAGCACCTCCTGTGATCACCCCCTGTGAGCACCCCTGTGAGCACCCCCTGTGAGCACCTCCTGTGATCACCCCTGTGAGCACCCCTGTGAGCACCTCCTGTGATCACCCCTGTGAGCACCCCCTGTGAGCACCTCCTGTGATCACCCCTGTGAGCACCCCCTGTGAGCACCTCCTGTGATCACCCCTGTGAGCACCCCTGTGAGCACCCCCTGTGAGCACCTCCTGTGATCACCCCTGTAAGCACCCCTGTGAGCACCCCTGTGAGCACTCCTGTGAGCACCCCTGTGAGCACCCCTGTGAGCACCCTGTGATCACCCCTGTGAGCACCCTGTGAGCACGGCGGTGCTGCCCATTTCCTCGCTGGCAGAGTAGAGCCTGCTCCCTGCGTCATCACAAGTCGTGGGGCGACACAGGGCGAGCGTGGGCAAAAGCTGGTTTGCAGTGTGAACACCAAAACAGTTTATTCGTGACTGTTATTTGTTAATTGCTGTGTTGTTTTCTGTACAAACACTGTAACCCTGGTTTGCCCACCTCTGTGTCAGCTGCTGTTTCTATTATTATGATGGTCAGATCCCTGCCCCATCAAGAGGTTTTATTGGGGGGAGACCCCCCCACGTGACACCAGGCAGTTCGGCGGGCATCTGGGGGCCCGGCGTCCAGAGCGGCTCTGTCTGGCTGTGGCTCCCTCTCTCGCCCTCAGCTTTCTCCCCTGCGGATGAGGTGCCAGCCTGGCACCGGGCAGGGACTCTCCCACTGTGCCCACAGCCCTGGGCTAAGCCCCCCACCTGCGTCTACAGGGAGGATAAGAAAGACAAGAGCGTAACACACACACCAGGAGCTGGTCCTGGGGCAGGGAGCTGAGAGCCCCACTGTGTACTGTAGCCAAGGTCAGGTGTTACCCACAGACTGCACGACTCGAAATGCTGCTGTAACGTCCAGTTGTTCTCCACGGTCCTCACGATACCGCTGTCCTTTGGGGGTGCTGCCAGTGAGCGGTGACCCAGTCTCTCCTTCGATACTTCTCGGAGAGGCCACTGGGTGCCGCTCTGGCGCTGACAGCAAAGGGAACCGTGGCTGTTTCCAGCTGGGAGTGGACACTAGAGATTTGTCTGCCTCCCTCCTTCCCTTCCTCCCTCTCTCTCTCTCTCCTCCCCTGTGGCAGTTATCCACCCCCCAGATCCACAGTGCCTCTCCTCCCTGCCTCCAGCACCGTGCCTCCGAGAGCTGCCTCAGGGCACTGCCAGTCCCCAGCTGTGCCTACTCTGGACACAGTCTTTTTTTTTTTTTTAATATATTTTATTGATTTTTTACAGAGAGGAAGGGAGAGGGAGAGAGTTAGAAACATCGATGAGAGAAACTTCAATCAGCTGCCTCCTGCACACCCCCCACTGGGATGTGCCGGTAACCAAGGTACATGCCCTTGACTGGACTCAAACTGGGACCTTTCAGTCCGCAGGCCAATGCTCTATCCAAACTGGTCAGGGCTGGACACGTCTTTCTCAGCACCGCAGGAAGATGTGGGGGTGATCTTTCCATGGGGAGGATGGTGGCAGGAAGCTGTCAACCAGAGCCTCCTACCTTTCCTTCATGTGGCGGTGACAGGACCCAGAAGCGTGTGCAGGCGATCAGTCCACGCACACAGCGCTGTGGCCATGTTAGCATTTCACTCCCTGCGGGGGGGCGGGGGGGGCTTCTTGAGGACCCTCACTAAGTGCTTCCTCTGTGACATGGAAGAAGCGTGCTCTCCCACCTTCGCCCAGGTCATGGCGGCCCTGGCCCTGGGCCTTTTGGACTCAGAGACAAACCTTCCCCCGGGGCCCTTGCAGAGTCTTTGTTTCTGTTTGACCTGGAGGGGGAGGAGGGTGTTCATGTCCGGCTGGAGGTAAAGTGGGTGAGCAGTGGTGAAGATCAAAAGGAAAAGCTAATTATTTGCCTTTCTACAGCCAGCAGGGAATCTATAGGGAGAATGTGCAAATGGTTCCAGTCCCCTTAGGTCTACCAGTCGGCTCCGTGGTCTAGCAGTCGCTTCTGTTAGGTCTAGCAGTCGCTTCTGTTAGGTCTACCAGTCAGTTCTGTTAGGTCTACCAGTCGGTTCTGTTAGGTCTACCAGTCGCTTCTGTTAGGTCTACCAGTCGCTTCTGTTAGGTCTACCAGTCGCTTCTGTTAGGTCTACCAGTCGGTTCTGTTAGGTCTACCAGTCGCTTCTGTTAGGTCTACCAGTCGGTTCTGTTAGGTCTACCAGTCGGCTCCTTGGTCTACCTGTCATCTTAGGGAGATTCTCGTGAGCTTTGGGACAAATGTGGCTGCTTTCATTTGGGAGACGCTGTAACCTGCGTTTCTGCTGGTGACATTTTGACGTGGAGACGATCTCTCGTTCCCAAGCCGACCAGGCGGTGCTCAAGTAAAGAACAAGGGTGCCGGCTGGTGTGGCTCAGCGGGTCGGGCTTCATCAGCCTGTGCCCCAAAGGTGTGGGTTCAAGTCCTCTTAGAGGAAGGGTCAGCCTGCTGGCCCCGTGAGCTGCACACATCTTGCCCTCAGTGTCCGCCCGCTGGGCTCATGCACTGGCTGCTGCTGCGGGCTTGGCTGCCCCCCTTGCATGTCCGCTGGAGCCCTCGCTCGGTGCCCTGACCCAGCGCCTCACCCGCGCTCCCCTCCCGGTGCAGGTTGCTGGAGGCCCAGCTGCAGGACCAGAGCCGTGCCCACGAGGAGGAGGTGGACGGCCTCAGGGCCCAGGTGGAGGCGCTGAAGGAGGAGATGGACAGGCAGCAGCAGACCTTCTCCCAGACGCTGCTGCTGTCCCCCGAGGCCCAGGTGGAGTTCGGCGTCCAGCAGGAGATGTCCCGGCTGACCAATGAGAACCTGGTGAGCACCGTGCCCGGCAGAGCCCAGCTCTGGGCGGTCATGTGCCAGGAGACAATGGGAACAGGGTGGCCTTCAGCCAAATGGACACGGTGCATGTCCTTGGCCCAGTAGCAGGAACAGAGTATCTAGAAGCCTCCAGCCAGCAAGGGTTGTGAGGTGTTTCAGTCATCTACTGCCGTATCACCAGCCACCCCAACGCATGGCAGCTCAGGAGACTGAGTGTGTGTGTGTTTGTGTGTGAGTGTGTGAGTTGTATGTGTGTGTATGAGTGTGTGTGAGAGAGTGTGTCTGTGTATATGTGTTTGTGTGTGTGAGAGAGAGTGTGTGTGTGATTGTATGTGTGAGAGTGTGTGTGTGTGTGAGAGAGAGTATGTGTGAGTGTATGTGTGTGTGTGAGAGTGTGTGTGTATGTGTGTGTGAGTGTGTATGTATTGTGATTGTGTGTGTGAGAGAGAGTATGTGTATGTGATTGTGTGTGTGAGAGAGTGTGTGTGTGTGTTTGTGTGTGTGTGTGAGTGTGTGTGTATGTATATGTGTGTGTATTTGTGTGTGTGAGAGTGTGTGTGTGTGTGTCTGTGTGTGAGTGTTGTGTGTGTGTGTGAGTGTGTGAGTATATGTGTGAGAGAGTGTGTGAGTGTGTGTATGAGTGTGTGTGAGTGTGTGTGTGTGTGTGTGAGTGTGTTTGTGTGTGTGTGTATGAGTGTGTGTGTATGAGTGTGTGTTTGTGAGTGTGTATGAGTGTGTGTTTGTGTGTATGAGTGTGTGTGTGTGTATGAGTGTGTGCATGTGTGTGAGTGTGTGAGTGTGTGTGTATGAGTGTGTGTGAGTGTTTGGGTGTGTGGGTGTGTATGTGTGTGTGTGAGTGTGTGTGTCTTCCTAGCAGGAGTCATGGGAGGAACTGCTGGTGGCCCTTCTTGCTGACAGTCACAGAGGAGCCCTGGCAGGGGCCAGAGAAAGGGAGGCAGTCTGTCCTCAGAGAGCTTGCAGGTTATGGGGGAAATAGGACATGAAGAAGAAGAGAGAGATCGTGTTTCTGAAAACATGATTCTACACGGCATCATTAACTGGAAAAGACCAACTTGTAGTGGGGGCTGGAGCTGGGGCAGGAGGCATGGAGGGATGTCAGCCATGTAGCCGGCGGAGAGGAGGAGGGAGTGGTGTGGACGCAGGGTGGGCAGGCATGGGGGGGAGAAGGGAGAAGAGGGGAGGGGAGGGGAGGAGGTGCAGGAAGGCCAGCAGCTGCTGGTGTGTGAGCTGTGGGACAGCAGGAAGCGCCCACACCCGCCCTGCAGGCTCGCACACCAGCTGAGCTGCTGGTTGGTCCGCACCGTTTCCTCGTTACAGCCAGGTGGCCCATGGTGGGCGACTGTGGCCAGGTCAACGAGTCCGGGGCACAGTGGGCCTGGACCACAGGTCCCTGAACAGGATCATATACAAATGAACTGCCTTCCTCCTCCCCCGTTTGCTGCCTCTCCCCATCCATCTGCCCACCCATCTGCGTGTCACTGCCTGCCTCACCCAGGTGTGAATAGATAGCTTTGTTGTTGGACTGGCTCCTGCCTGGTAAGGGAGGAGTGTGGGCGAGGCCTTGGCTGGCCCATCCCCTGGGGCAATAGGGCAAGTGGTGTGGAGGCCCATGCTCCATGGAAGAACCGCGCTAGCTCCCCGGACACCCCCCTGGGCTAGCTCGGGAGGCAGCACTGGGAGCCCCTCTAGGCCCCACCCGGGGCCCTGGGGTCTGAGCAGGAGGAGCCCAGAGGCTGCGCCCTTAAGCCGAGAGCGCCAGGGCAGGGTCTCCGCTCAGCAAACAGCAGTGCTTCCCTCGTGCTGGCCAGGGCGGCTCCCGCAGGGAGGGCGAGGCTGTGCTGGGACCACACCCGGTGCAGGTGCCGTGCCGATGCCGGCGTCCTGCTGAGCCACTGCAGGGTCTGGTGGCAACTGGAAAAGTTGAGAGGGGTCCAGGCATGCTCACATTTCCAAGATGCCTTGTGGCTCACACCCGCTCTTGCGGAGTCTCTAATTCCAGCCCCCCAAGTTTACCACCCGCTGGGGCCAGCACTTGTTCCCTTCCGTTTGCCCAAACGTGCTGTGTACCAGCTTTTCAAGACTTTTTATGAAGATAAGTAGCTGACGTCCTCGAGGACCCTGTAACGAGGCCTGTGGCTCGGCAGGCCATGCACTGCGATTGAGAGTCGCCGCTTCCGCCTGCAGGCCAGCTTAGAACCACACCCCCAGCTGTTCCCGCGGTTCCGGGGGCAGTTTGCTTCCGTCTCCCATGCACTCCTGGGCACAGAGGCGGCGATGGTGATGGGGCTCCCTGCTGCCCCGGCCAGGGGACTTCGCCCCGTGCAATAGGGGTGACTTTGTCCCATGAATAGGGGTGACTTTGTCCCATGCAATAGGGGTGACCTCTCCCCATGCAATAGGGGTGAGTGACTTCGCCCCATGCAGTAGGGTGATGTTAACACTGCTCCCTGCCCCAGTGGGCTGCTGATTCCAGGGCATGGCTGCGGGGCCTGGAGCCACGGGGGCGGGGGCAGGGACCAGGACCGGGTCCCGTTCACTCTCACCAGCCTGATGCCCTTCAGCTGAGTGCCTCCCCCCACTGTCACTGTCCACCCTTCCCAGGGTGCTGCCCACACAGCTGGGGACCCCCAGGCTGAGTATCTCTGCGGGGTTGGCATGGCAACCAGAGGCGCGGGGCCGGGGGGACCAGAGGGGTCAGCAGGGCACCAGGCAGCCAGAGCTGAACCAGGAGTTGGTCCGTCTGGATTGTGAGGATGAACTCTGGCCTCCCTCCCGCTCCCTGGATCCAGACCGGGCAGGCGAGCCTCTGGGCATGGCTCCTGGCGGACTCCGCCCTCAGGGCGGTCAGCAGTGTCCTCACGCGGCACCTTCTGCTGCAGGACCTGAAGGAGCTGGTGGAAAAGCTGGAGAAGAATGAGAAGAAACTCAAAAAACAACTGAAGATCCACATGAAGAAAGTCCAGGACCTGGAAGGTAAGGTGTATGCGAGCGTGTGTTCTGTGAGGGCACAGGTGTGCCTGCCAGGCCGCCTCCCCCGCCGGCCCTTCCACTTCTGCCCCTGGTGCCGGCCACGGCCCTCCACTTCTCCTGCCCCTGGTGCCGGCCACGGCCCTTCCACTTCTCCTGCCCCTGGTGCCGGCCACACCCCTCCACTTCTCCTGCCCCTGGTGCCGGCCACGGCCCTTCCACTTCTCCTGCCCCTGGTGCCGGCCACGACCCCTCCACTTCTCCTGCCCCTGGTGCCGGCCACACCCCTCCACTTCTCCTGCCCCTGGTGCCGGCCACGGCCCTTCCACTTCTCCTGCCCCTGGTGCCGGCCACACCCCTCCACTTCTCCTGCCCCTGGTGCCGGCCACACCCCTCCACTTCTCCTGCCCCTGGTGCCGGCCACACCCCTCCACTTCTCCTGCCCCTGGGGCCCGGCCACGGCCCTTCCACTTCTCCTGCCCCTGGTGCCGGCCACACCCCTCCACTTCTCCTGCCCCTGGTGCCGGCCACGGCCCCTCCACTTCTCCTGCCCCTGGTGCCGGCCACGGCCCTTCCACTTCTCCTGCCCCTGGTGCCCGGCCACGGCCCTTCCACTTCTCCTGCCCCTGGTGCCCGGCCACGGCTCTTCCACTTCTCCTGCCCCTGGTGCCGGCCACGACCCCTCCACTTCTCCTGCCCCTGGTGCCCGGCCACGGCCCCTCCACTTCTCCTGCCCCTGGTGCCCGGCCACGGCCCTTCCACTTCTCCTGCCCCTGGTGCCCGGCCACGGCTCTTCCACTTCTCCTGCCCCTGGTGCCGGCCACGACCCCTCCACTTCTCCTGCCCCTGGTGCCCGGCCACGGCCCTTCCACTTCTCCTGCCCCTGGTGCCCGGCCACGGCTCTTCCACTTCTCCTGCCCCTGGTGCCCGGCCACGACCCTTCCACTTCTCCTGCCCCTGGTGCCGGCCACGGCCCTTCCACTTCTCCTGCCCCTGGTGCCGGTGCCACGGCCCTTCCACTTCTCCTGCTCCTGGTGCCGGCCACGACCCCTCCACTTCTCCTGCCCCTGGTGCCGGCCACGGCCCTTCCACTTCTCCTGCCCCTGGTGCCCGGCCACGGCCCTTCCACTTCTCCTGCCCCTGGTGCCGGTGCCACGGCCCTTCCACTTCTCCTGCTCCTGGTGCCGGCCACGACCCCTCCACTTCTCCTGCCCCTGGTGCCGGCCACGGCCCTTCCACTTCTCCTGCCCCTGGTGCCCGGCCACGGCCCTTCCACTTCTCCTGCCCCTGGTGCCGGCCACGGCCCTTCCACTTCTCCTGCCCCTGGTGCCGGTGCCACGGCCCTTCCACTTCTCCTGCCCCTGGTGCCGGCCACGACCCCTCCACTTCTCCTGCCCCTGGTGCCGGCCACGGCCCTTCCACTTCTCCTGCCCCTGGTGCCGGCCACGGCCCCTCCACTTCTCCTGCCCCTGGTGCCGGCCACGGCCCCTCCACTTCTCCTGCCCCTGGTGCCGGCCACGGCCCCTCCACTTCTCCTGCCCCTGGTGCCGGCCACGACCCCTCCACTTCTCCTGCCCCTGGTGCCGGCCACGGCCCCTCCACTTCTCCTGCCCCTGGTGCCGGCCACGGCCCCTCCACTTCTCCTGCCCCTGGTGCCGGCCACGGCCCCTCCACTTCTCCTGCCCCTGGTGCCGGCCACGACCCCTCCACTTCTCCTGCCCCTGGTGCCGGCCACGGCCCTTCCACTTCTCCTGCCCCTGGTGCCGGCCACGGCCCTTCCACTTCTCCTGCCCCTGGTGCCGGCCACGGCCCCTCCACTTCTCCTGCCCCTGGTGCCGGCCACGGCCCCTCCACTTCTCCTGCCCCTGGTGCCGGCCACGACCCCTCCACTTCTCCTGCCCCTGGTGCCGGCCACGGCCCCTCCACTTCTCCTGCCCCTGGTGCCGGCCACGGCCCCTCCACTTCTCCTGCCCCTGGTGCCGGCCACGGCCCCTCCACTTCTCCTGCCCCTGGTGCCGGCCACGACCCCTCCACTTCTCCTGCCCCTGGTGCCGGCCACGGCCCCTCCACTTCTCCTGCCCCTGGTGCCGGCCACGGCCCCTCCACTTCTCCTGCCCCTGGTGCCGGCCACGACCCCTCCACTTCTCCTGCCCCTGGTGCCGGCCACGGCCCCTCCACTTCTCCTGCCCCTGGTGCCGGCCACGGCCCCTCCACTTCTCCTGCCCCTGGTGCCGGCCACGGCCCCTCCACTTCTCCTGCCCCTGGTGCCGGCCACGGCCCCTCCACTTCTCCTGCCCCTGGTGCCCGGCCTCGGCCCCTCCACTTCTCCTGCCCCTGGTGCCGGCCACGGCTCTTCCACTTCTCCTGCCCCTGGTGCCGGCCACGGCCCTTCCACTTCTCCTGCCCCTGGTGCCGGCCACGGCCCTTCCACTTCTCCTGCCCCTGGTGCCGGCCACGGCCCCTCCACTTCTCCTGCCCCTGGTGCCGGCCACGGCCACGGGACCGCATCGTCCCAGCTCCGCCCGCCAGAATGTGGAGGTGGGGCTCACTCTGAGCCCCGAGGCTGGAGCGCAGGCAGCAGTGGCCCGTGGCCCTGCCCTCCCAGGGCTGATGCTGGGGGCAGACTTGGTGTGGAAGAAGCCACATAACGCCGAGTCCCCGCCCCAGGGCCTCACGCGTGCCCTGCTGGTCACGAAGGAGAGGGCAGGTCTGCGCCTCGGCTTCTGCCCACAGAGGTCACGCAGATTTCAGCTGCTCTTTTAGAAGCATCCAGAATGTCCTCTTCCTCTGACTCCCTACTGCCACTCTCGCCGTATCACTCCCCCCACCACCTTGGCACACGCCACCTCCTGATCCCCTCAGCCCCTGGGTGCGCCCCTCCTCCATCCTCACTCAGTCACTCCCGTCCCGTGGGCCTGTGGGCACAGCTCCGTCCCCTGCTCTGCCCGCCTGCCGCCCCAGCCGAGGCCCTAAGAGGGCGGGGCTGTCTGTCCCGCTCAGCCTCCGGCCAGCTCTCCCCATTTCTGCCCCTTCCCATCTCCATCTGTGGGTTTCTGCTTCCTGCTCCTCCAGTGTCTGTCCTCCTGGCCGCTCCGTGGCTTCCCGATAGGTAAGGTGCTCCTCTGACACTGCTCCGTCCTGAACCGGACTCCTCTCCTCGCGTGCCCCCGACCCCTCCGATCCCGTGACCAGCTGTCTCCCTCCGCCCAGCCGCCCAGACCTTGGCCCAGAACGGGCAGCGGCACCAGGAGCTGAGCAGGCAGGTGGCCGTGCAGCGGAAGGAGAAGGACTTCCAGGGCATGCTGGAGTACCGCCGGGAGGACGAGGCCCTCCTCATCCGGAACCTGGTCACAGGTGGGGACCCGAGGCACCCACCCGTCCTCTCCTGTCTCCCTCCACCTCCTCAGCCCCGTCTCCCTCCCCGGCACAACCCTCCCCTCCCACACTCACACTCCCACCTCCATCCCCCCACACACACAGCCCAGCTGCTGCATTGCTGGGAGTTCCTGGGGGTGCGGCTATGGCTTGTGGGGAGGGGGGCTGAGATGCTGGGGTTGAGGGAGCTGCTTTCCTCGCCAACCCCGGGGCCCGGTCTGTCCACTGTATGGGTTCCCTCGCCTCTCGTCTCGTTCCCCATCTAACGGGCACCCAGCCCAGTGCACCCGCTGCCTGCAGAGCCATGTGGGGTGTCTGACAGGAGACAGTCCCGGATGAGAAAAGGAGGACCCTGGTGGGCTGAGCCCCTGGGCCCTGAGCGAGCAGCTCCATTCTCTGCGGGGCCTCAGTTCTCCCGCCTGTAAACTGGGGTGAGGACGATACAGCACGGGTGGCCGTGTATTAAGGCACAGAGGCTCTGAAGAGGTAGCTCTGGCAGGGGCATTTGAGGCTCAAACCAGAGGGACGCGTTGTTTTAGAGAAATTTAAAGTGATCAGGGCCCCCTGTGCCGAGGGCTGCAGGAGGAAGGGGGCGTGACTTCGGCTCTGCCTCAGTGACAGCAGAGCATTTGGCTCTAACTTTTACACACACACACATATATATATTATTTTTTACAGAGAGGAAGGGAGAGGGAGAGAGAGGTAGAAACATGGATGAGAGAGAAACATCGGTCAGCTGCCTCTTGCACACCCACTACTGGGGATGTGCCTGCAGCCAAGGTCCATGCCCTTGACCGGAATCGAACCTGGGACCTTTCAGTCTGCAGGCCGCGCTCTGTCCACTGAGCCACACGACTTCGGCACATTTTGCTCTTTCTGTAAAGGATACACCCCCCCACCCCCGTTGCCCGACAGCCACTTGCCGTCAGCTCGTCTCACACGTCCTCAGGGCGCTGCTGGGGAGGAGCCTCTGGTCTCCGGTGACTGAGACTGAAAGGTCACGGCCTGCGCGTGACAAACCCTCCTCCCCGTGGAGACGTCACTGCTCAGGTGGCCGAGGCCAGGCCCCTCCCGCTGAGCTGTCTGAGCGCGGCCCGCCTCCCTCCCTCCCTCGGACCCCATCCAAGTGAATGCCGAGCCGTTACTGGCCGCCCGCAGGTCCCCGGCCGTGGCTGGTGGCTGTGGCCCTGCTCCCGAGACACCGACGTTCCGTGGGCAGACCGAGCGAGCGCCGGGAACCGGGCCTCGAGTCACACGCTCTCCAGGAGAGCCGCCCGGGCAGGACAAGCAGGGCCACACCCGCACGTGTCAGCCCCAGGTTTGGGGTCGGAAGGACGGGCGTTCGGATACGTTTTTGTGCATGAACACTACCGGCCTTATAGTTACAGCCAGTGCCACGCCCCGGCCGTCTCTCGAGCCTGCAGCTGCCCAGATGTGAGCCCTGTACCCAGAGCGGGGAGGCCTGTGCTAGCACTTTCTTCTTTTTGTTTTTTTTTAATCATTTTTTTCTTTTGTTTTTAAAAATAAATTTTATTGATTTTTCACAGAGAGGAAGGGAGAGGGATAGAGAGTTAGAAACACTGATGAGAGAGAAACATGGATCAGCTGCCTCCTGCACACGCCCTACTGGGGATGTGCCCACAAGCAAGGTACATGCCCTTGACTGGAATCGAACCTGGGACCTTTCAGTCTGCAGGCCGACGCTCCATCCACTGAGCCTAGCCCTCCCGCCATGGAGTTAGCATGTAACCTGAAGGGGGATGTACCGAGGGGACAGTAGCCCAGGTACCAGCTGGAGGTGCTGGCAGCGTGTCCCTCCCGTCCAGGATTTGCCTGGCAGAAAACTTGAGGGTGTTGCCCTTGCCCCCCCTGGCCTACCTGCAGGTGGAGGGGCGGTGCCTCCCTCGGTGTCATTCCCAGCCTGGAGGGAACTGGGAGGGAGGCCAGAGCTGGCAGAGATCGGGGTGGAAGTAACTAGAGTGAAGGTGAGGGCCGCCGTGAGCACAGCTGGGTCTGATGCCCAGGACTCTTTCTCCTGCACCTGACCACTGAGCTGCCCCGCCTCTGCCCGGGCCTCTCCTCTGAGCTCCCCCACCTGTGCCCGGGCCTCTCCTCTGAGCTCCCCCACCTGTGTCCGGGCCTCTCCTCTGAGCTCCCCCACCTCTGCCCGGGCCTCTCCTCTGAGCTCCCCCACCTGTGTCCGGGCCTCTCCTCTGAGCTCCCCCACCTGTGCCCGGGCCTCTCCTCTGAGCTCCCCCACCTGTGCCCGGGCCTCTCCTCTGAGCTCCCCCACCTGTGTCCGGGCCTCTCCTCTGAGCTCCCCCACCTGTGTCCGGGCCTCTCCTCTGAGCTCCCCCACCTGTGTCCGGGCCTCTCCTCTGAGCTCCCCCACCTGTGCCCGGGCCTCTCCTCTGAGCTCCCCCACCTCTCACGGCTGAGCCTGGCAGTAGCCTCCCCTTGCCCAGTCCCGAAGGGAAAACCATCTGACAGCTTCTCCGTGGCCTCCAGGGCTGAGGGAGGACCAGGAGGCTGAGCAGGAGCCTGGGGTTTGTGGAGAGCAGCCCAGCCCCTTCTTGTCCTGCCAGAGCACACCTGGAGGGGCAGGGGTGCAGGAGAGAGCACACCTGGAGGGGCAGGGGTGGGGTGGGAGGGGCTGGAGTAGTGGCTGTGTCTGATGCGTCCAAGGCAGCACTGACCGAGCGGCGGCTGCCCCGTGACAAGTGGCCCCGTGGAGGGGAGAGGCTCTGACTCCGCTTGGGCGGCCCCGCCAGGAAGGTGGGCGCTGAGCTGACCGCTAACGGGGCTGCAATGGCTGCCGGCGCTGCTTCCTGCCGCTGAGGAGCCCCCGGCGACAGGACAGCAAGTGTGTGTGGCCCTCGCAGGCCAGCGGGAGCCATCCAGGCTCTGCCGTCCTCTGGCCCTGGCGAGGGCCATGGCCACTGGTGTAAATGCGGCGGGAGCCGCCGCTGGCTCCCTGCCTCTGTGTTGTGAGCACACGGCACAGAGCCTGTTCTAATGGCATAGACCAGTGGTCGGCAAACTCATTGGCCAACAGAGCCAAATATCGACAGGACGATTGACATTTCTTCAGAGAGCCACATTTTTTAAACTTAAACTTCTTCTAACGCCACTTCTTCCAAACAGACTCGCCCAGGCCGTGGTATTTTGTGGAAGAGCCACACTCAAGGGGCCAAAGAGCCGCATGTGGCTCGCGAGCCGCAGTTTGCCGACCCCTGGTATAGACCGAATGACTAGGACTGCATTTGTTTGGGGGTTTGTTTTGTTTTTTAATGCTTACCGAAGTGAGGCCATTTTTCCCGCTGATTTTCAGAGAGAGGGGAAGGGTCAGGGAGGAGAAGGGTCAGGGAGGGGAGGAGAGAGAGAGGAGAAATAGTGGCGGGTTTCCTCCCACATACAAGCCCCGACGAACTGGGGATCAAACCTGCAACCCGGGTTCGTGCCCTTGACCGAAACAAGCCCATGGCCCTCAGTGCACAGGCGGACGCTTCCCTGCCGAGCCGGCTGGCCGCTGTGCGGCGTGAGCCGGTCCCGGGAGCTGCTGGGCGGGCGGGCAAGGGAAGCAGGTCCCGGGGCAGCTTCTGCTCCTCCAGCCCGGCCGGTCCTCGGGGGACGGGGGCACACGGAACTCTCATGCCCACGCCTGCCTGTCAGTCTGATCTCGTGTCTATTGGGGTCAGAGCTGAAGCCCCAGGCGCTGGCGGGCTCGGTGCCCTGCCTCCCGGCCTACATCCTCTACATGTGCGTCCGGCACGCCGACTACGTCAATGACGACCTCAAGGTGCACTCCCTGCTGACCTCCACCATCAACGGCATCAAGAAAGTCCTCAAGGTGTGTGTCTCCTACCCCTCTCCGCCCCCCCACCCCCTACCCCCCCATACCCACCCCCCTACCCCCACCCCGGCGCTGGCGGCGGGCCCACACCTCTCCCCGCTGCCTCTCCCCAGCCGGGTGCTGCCCTGGCGGCTCCTCCGGGCTCTGCTCTGATGGTAGGTGCCCGGAGGGGGGCACCGTGTCACTGGGAGACCGGGCGGTCCCCAGAGCAGGATGCTCAGGTGGGAAATGGCAGGAGCCCAGGGAGAAAGAGGTGCAGCCCCGGCAGCTCTAAGGAACCCCAGGCCCAAACTAAGGAACTCCACTGCAGGGCCCAGAGCTAAGGAACCCCAGGGCCCAGAGCTAAGGAACCCCAGCAGGGCCCAGAGCTAAGGAACCCCAGAGCAGGGCCCAGAGCTAAGGAACCCCAGGGCCCAGAGCTAAGGAACCCCAGAGCAGGGCCCAGAGCTAAGGAACCCCAGGGCCCAGAGCTAAGGAACCCCAGGGCCCAGAGCTAAGGAACCCCAGGGCCCAGAGCTAAGGAACCCCAGGCCCAGAGCTAAGGAACCCCAGGGCCCAGAAGTAAGGAACCCCAGAGCCCAGAGCTAAGGAACCCCAGGGCCCGCTCCCCTCTCTGAGCTGCCACAGCCGCCTTCCCTCCCAGCTAGCTTCCTGCCAGCCCGTGTCACTAGCTGCACCCCCCCCCCCCCCACACACACACACACACACACACCTCTGCCATGGTTTGGGCACTTGCATCCACTCCCGGCTCCGAACATCCATGGGCACGCGGCGGCTCTCCGATGTGTCTCCTGCCCTGACCTCTTTTCGGAGAGCCCGGCCCGGCTCGGCTCGGGGCCCTGCCCAGCCACCAGCTCCATTAGCCTGGCCGTCAGCTCCCCTCGGCTCCTGTCCTGTCCCGCGGCCCCCGTCTGAGACGCACCGAGCGCCCCGCAGAGGCGGAGCGGGGACCGTTAGTTTTAGTGCGGAAACGGCCCTCAGCGGCTGGTTTGTAGCCACTTTCCAGAGAGTTCCCGGGGCCATGCCACCTCTGGTAAACGGGAACATTTGGTTCAGGGCCTGCCCTGCCCCCCCACCTTGGATCTCAGAGCCACACCTGCCGGGGCGCCGCCCAGGGCTGTCCCTTCTTCAGCCCGAAGCAGCCGGGGGGGTGGGGGGGGCGCCCCGGGCCAGGGGACCAGAGGAGGGTCTGTGCCAGGCCCAGTGCCGGGGGGGGGGGGGGGCAGCACAGCCTCCTGGCCGCGGGCGGGCCTACGTGCCCGGCAGGGCTGCGTGGGGCACGCGGGCACGCGTGGGAAACGGGACCCCTGGGAACCGCTGCTCCTGAGGACCGTTTCCTGTCTCAGAAGCACAGTGACGACTTCGAGATGACGGCGTTCTGGCTGGCCAACACCTGCCGCCTGCTGCACTGTCTGAAGCAGTACAGCGGGGACGAGGTGAGTGCCGCTCCCGCGTCTGCTCAGCAGCTGTCAGTGCCCCAACCCCCCGCCGTCCTGGGGCCTGCAGCAACGGAGCACTAAGATCCGGCAGCCTGCGCTGTCCCCCGTGCCTCTCCCTAAGGCCGGGTGAGGGGTGAGGGGTGGGGAGCACCCTGCGCTGTCCCCCGTGCCTCTCCCTAAGGCCGGGTGAGGGGTGAGGGGTGGGGAGCACCCTGCTCTGTCCCCCGTGCCTCTCCCTAAGGCCGGGTGAGGGGTGAGGGGTGGGGAGCACCCTGCGCTGTCCCCCGTGCCTCTCCCTAAGGCCGGGTGAGGGGTGAGGGGTGGGGAGCACCCTGCTCTGTCCCCCGTGCCTCTCCCTAAGGCCGGGTGAGGGGTGAGGGGTGGGGAGCACCCTGCGCTGTCCCCCGTGCCTCTCCCTAAGGCCGGGTGAGGGGTGAGGGGTGGGGAGCACCCTGCTCTGTCCCCCGTGCCTCTCCCTAAGGCCGGGTGAGGGGTGAGGGGTGGGGAGCACCCTGCGCTGTCCCCCGTGCCTCTCCCTAAGGCCGGGTGAGGGGTGAGGGGTGGGGAGCACCCTGCTCTGTCCCCCGTGCCTCTCCCTAAGGCCGGGTAAGGGGTGAGGGGTGGGGAGCACCCTGCTCTGTCCCCCGTGCCTCTCCCTAAGGAAGGGTGAGGGGTGAGGAGTGAGGAGCACCCTGCTCTGTCCCCCGTGCCTCTCCCTAAGGCCGGGTGAGGGGTGAGGGGTGGGGAGCACCCTGCTCTGTCCCCCGTGCCTCTCCCTAAGGAAGGGTGAGGGGTGAGGGGTGGGGAGCACCCTGCGCTGTCCCCCGTGCCTCTCCCTAAGGCCGGGTGAGGGGTGAGGGGTGGGGAGCACCCTGCTCTGTCCCCCGTGCCTCTCCCTAAGGCCGGGTGAGGGGTGAGGGGTGGGGAGCACCCTGCTCTGTCCCCCGTGCCTCTCCCTAAGGAAGGGTGAGGGGTGAGGAGTGAGGAGCACCCTGCTCTGTCCCCCGTGCCTCTCCCTAAGGCCGGGTGAGGGGTGAGGGGTGGGGAGCACCCTGCTCTGTCCCCCGTGTCTCTCCCTAAGGCCGGGTGAGGGGTGAGGAGTGAGGAGCACCCTGCTCTGTCCCCCATGTCTCTCCCTAAGGCCGGGTGAGGGGTGAGGGGTGGGGAACACTCTGCGCTGTCCCCCGTGCCTCTCCCTAAGGCCGGGTGAGGGGTGAGGGGTGGGGAGCACCCTGCTTTGTCCCCCATGTCTCCCCCTAAGGCCGGGTGAGGGGTGAGGGGTGGGGAACACTCTGCGCTGTCCCCCGTGCCTCTCCCTAAGGCCGGGTGAGGGGTGAGGGGTGGGGAACACTCTGCGCTGTCCCCCGTGCCTCTCCCTAAGGAGGGGTGAGGGCTGAGGGGTGGGGAGCGCCCTTGAGACGAGGCCCTGGGCAGCCTGCTCTGTCCCCCATGCCTCTCCCTAAGGAGGGGAGTGAGGGCAGGGGTGGGGAGCGCCCTTGAGAACAGGCCCTGGGCAGCTTTCCTCTACCCGGAGCTAGAAGCCAGAATAGGGCAGGCCCCCCGATCCCGAGGGCCCCAAAGGGCCCCCCTCCCTGGGTTGTGTGAGCAGCGTTAGGAAAGGAGTTTCATACCCGCCCCCACCTGGGGGCCCCGGGCCTCCCCAGGGACACTGGGACTGAGTGTCCCCCGAGCCTCGGGGGAAAGCCCGTCGTCAGCCCGCCTCCCGAGCTGACGAGCGTGTCCGTTGAGGCATTCAGAGGCCACGGGGAGGAGCTGCGGCCTCGCCAGCACATCTGCCCGCCGACCCTGGGGCCACTCCGGCTTCTGGCCACACGGTGGCTTGGCCTGCGGCCCATCTGACCTCATTGTGTCATGTCTGCTCTGGCCCAGCCTTACCCGAGTGCGCCCTTCCCAGCGCTGGCTCCGTGCTCTGCGCTCAGCCCAGGCCTGTCACACGTTGTCACTCCGTCTCACCGGGGAGAACCCGGCTGGTGCCCGGCACGGCCCCTCCCCGTGGGCCTCCTCGCCTGTCCCGTCTCCCTTCCTTCACGCCTCCGCCTCCACCTCCCCAAGGGCAGGACGCGTGTCCCTCAACGTAGCCCAACAACGCTCAGAGCTTCTCTCTAGTCCAGTGGTCGGCAAACTCATTAGTCAGCAGAGCCAAATATCAACCGTACAACGATTGAAATTTCTTTTGAGAGCCACACTTTTTAAACTTCTTCTAACACCACTTCTTCAAAAGAGACTCGCCCAGGCCGTGGCATTTTGTGGCAGAGCCACCCTCAAGGGGCCAAAGAGCCGCATGTGGCTCGCGAGCCGCAGTTTGCTGACCACTGCTCTAGTCCGTCTTCTGCCCCCGAGCAGGACTGAGTGATGTACTCTCCCGCCTGGGGTCATAAACTATAACTGTCCCAGTCCGTCTCTCCCCTCTGTCGTGTGACAGGGCGGGACCCCTCAGAACATCCGATCAGCACAGAGCGAACGGCTCCTGCTGAGCCGGGGGCCCCGGCCCCCCTAAAGCCGGCCTCCCCCACTGCAGGGCTTCATGACGCAGAACACAGCCAAGCAGAACGAGCACTGTCTCAAGAACTTCGACCTCACCGAGTACCGCCAGGTGCTCAGCGACCTGTCCATCCAGATCTACCAGCAGCTCATCAAGATCGCCGAGGGCGCCCTGCAGCCCATGATCGGTAAGCTGGCGGCGGCTCTGCGGCCTCACCCCGGGTCTGAAGGGCGGGGAAGGTGTGGGGGGGCCCTGCCTACCGTTAGGAAACTGGGTGGGTCCACTGGGCACAGCCCCCAGAAGCCGGGGCCTCCTGGCGAGGGCAGCTCCGACGATTCCAGCGCCTTCCCACCAGCGTCCGCAGCGATATACCCGTTCTCCCTTCTCTTCTTCTGTAACACCTGGTGTCGTCCTTCCCCCAACAAGCTGGCTCCCAGAGGTCATAAATGAAAGGTCGGGAGGCACAAATAGGGATGCAGGAGAAATAGAGAACCTCCTTGCCCACAGTGACGCTTCATCTATGAGAAAAGTGAGCATTAACTGTGTGTGTGTGTGAAAGAAAGCAGCGGGGAGCCTCGTGCAGCGAATGTGACTGGACACCCGCTCTGTCCAGGGCGGTGCGCCTGGGCATTGACGTGACACCTGCATCGATTTAAAAAAAAAAAAAAAGGCAGTTCTTCTTTAAGGTGAAAGAATGACACTCGCTGTCCCACACGGCTGGGGTGGAAATGGTCCCTCCACCTACACATCATGCCTTCCCCGGGTTCTTACAACATAAGCAGGTTCGAGGTGGATTCCGAGTAGGACAGAGTCCTTCATGCCATCCAGAAGGATATCGCTGGATAAGGTCACTCTGGAGTCCCCCTCCTGTCTCACATCTCCCTGGGGGGCACAGTTGGTCCTCACCAGACGCCAGGAGAACTGGAATACTCCCAGTTCCCTCCTCTGAGGGTGCCACTCAGCACCAGTTCTGGCGTCGGACAGGCCTGGCTTCAAACCCTGGCCCCGCCACTTCCTAGCAGTGTGACCTCCGTACACTTGGGTTCCCTCAGCAAAGAGGCGGTTGGAGATTAAGAGAAATCCTGAACGTGAAGTACCTGGCTGGCAGTCGAGTGCTGCGCAATAGACGGGACTCCCTGAGGCTGGGTGTCCGTGGCTCACGGAGAGGAGCCCTTTGAACACCGGCAGGATCTCTGGGTCTAGGGCCAGAACTACACCCCCGCTGCTCACTTCTCCCACCTGGGGACCCTTCACACAGAATCCAGGGCAGGAACAGAAGCGAGTTGGTGCATGCCTGTTCTCTCGGTCCCGTCCCCGGGAAATGCAGGTGAAAAGAGAGAACCTTCTTGCCCACAGTGATGCTTAATCTATGAGAAAAAAAGGAAAGCATGGCTAACAGCTCCCCTGTTCCAGAGAGACCAACGCCTTGGCATGTCTGTGCGATGCTGAGAGTTGTGGGCAGGTGGCCACTGTGCCCTCTGGCTGGGCGCTAGAGGGCACAACGGCCCGGATGCCGGATCCTGGGGGGGCCTCTGTAATGTGCTCTCCTTGCAGTTTCAGCCATGTTGGAAAACGAGAGCATCCAGGGCCTGTCGGGGGTGAAGCCCACCGGCTACCGGAAGCGCTCGTCCAGCATGGCGGACGGGGACCACGCCTACTGCCTAGAGGCCGTCATCCGCCAGATGAACTCCTTCCACGCGGTCATGTGCGACCAGGGCCTGGACCCCGAGATCATCCTGCAGGTGTTCAAGCAGCTCTTCTACATGATCACGGCGGTGACACTCAATAACCTGCTCCTGCGCAAGGACGTGTGCTCCTGGAGCACGGGCATGCAGCTCAGGTGGGGGCCGCCGGGGGGGGGGGGGGCGGAGGGCGCACCTGCCGGGCCGAGCCGAGCCTCCTCTCCGCGAGGGAAATCCAAGTCCGCTGGGCAGTCCTGAACCAGTCGGGGAGCCCCTCACACCCCTCGCCTCTTGTGGATCGGGGAAGTTCATCCAACACTGAGATGGTGACTCGGGAAACAAATGGTTCAAAGCTTAAAGACATTCACGTGCGCTCACCAGAAGACTAGGCAGTGTGTGCAGGTCCGAGAGGGAAGTCAAAGCGGTGAGAGCCAGGAAGGTGCACACAGAAGCGCAGACACAGCCTGGTCCAAAACTAGGCCTCCAGAGGTTCGGGGGAAAACACAATTACTAGTAATAATAGTACAAGAGGAAACTCTGGGTTTCAGGGACTCACGACTGTAAACCTACGTTTGCTCCAGCCTGTGTGTTTGTGAATATTAACTACTAGAGGCCCTGTGCGCGGAATCTGTGCACTGGGGTTGGGGGGAGGGTCGCCTCAGCCTGGCCTGCGTGTGCCCTCTTGAAGTCCAGGACCCCTTGGGGGGTGTCTGCTCTGGTCAGGCCCCAGCCAGCAGGCAGACATCCCTCTCGCAGTCCTGGACTCCTCGCTCCTTACCACCCGCCCGCTCGCTGCTCCTTAGCGCTGCAGCAGAGGTGAGAGAGGCTCCTGCCACCGCCGCTGCGCTCACCAGCCATCAGCCCATCAGCCCGGCTTCTGACTGAGCGGCACTGCCCCTGTGAGAGTGCACTGCCCACCGGGGGGGCAGCTCCTGCGCTGAGCATCCTAGTGACCATTCTGGTTGCTTGGGCTTTCATTATATAGGTTACCGTATTTTCCGGAGTATAAGGCGACTGGAACGGATGATGATAGGAGGAAGATAACAAACAATAGAGAGAGAGCAAGTGCCAGGCAAGTCCCTGGCGAGTTAGCAACGCCCATCATAACTGCAGGCTACGGTATTTTTACACCAGCATATAAGACGACCCCTGACTTTTGAGAAGATTTTCCTGGGTTAAAAAGTCGTCTTATATGCCGGAAAATACGGTAGTTATTTTAATTCAATATATTTAATGCCTCTTTTCCCCATTAACCTATATAGCCCCTCTAGGTACTCCATGTTTTGTTTTGGGCACCCATTCCTCCAACACAGAGTGCCAGGCGTTTTTCAAGCGTTGGCCCACGTGGGGCCATTAGAGCGAGGAGACTGCTGCTGCGGCGGGTGGTGCTGAGGCTGCAGCGCACACACAGCAGGTGTGCTCATCCCCAATGAGGAGGGCCCCTGGCTCACGCACCGCTTTCACCTCCAAGGTACAATATAAGTCAGCTGGAGGAGTGGCTTCGAGGGAGAAACCTGCACCAGAGTGGAGCCGCTCAAACCATGGAGCCCCTCATCCAGGCAGCCCAGCTCCTGCAGTTAAAGAAGAAAACGCCCGAGGACGCCGAGGCCATCTGCTCCCTCAGCACCTCCCTGAGCACCCAGCAGGTACGGCCACTGCTCCCCCATTGCCCCCCGGCAGCCGGCCACTCAGAGCCCGCCCGCTGCGTGCCCAGGCTGGTCTTGCCAGTGCGTGGCTGTTTTTGGTGTTGCGCTTCCAGCCTTTCTATCCCCTGATGATACCGTCCTGAAGCGCATCTGAGGTCCCTCCGTGAGCCAAAGAGGACTTTGGTCTGTGAAATGAGATGCCACTGCTTCCCACTGCCCTCCTGCTTCCTCTGCACACTCAGATCAGTCAGCAAGCCCACAGCATCCCCCTGAAGCACAAACCTCCCTCCACTGCCCTCCTGCTTCCTCTGCACACCTAGATCAGTCAGCAAGCCCACAGCATCCCCCTGAAGTACAAACCTCCCTCCACTGCACTCCTGCTTCCTCTGCACACCTAGATCAGTCAGCAAGCCCACAGCATCCCCCTGAAGCACAAACCTCCCTCCACTGCCCTCCTGCTTCCTCTGCACACTCAGATCAGTCAGCAAGCCCACAGCATCCCCCTGAAGCACAAACCTCCCTTCCACTGCCCTCCTGCTTCCTCTGCACACTCAGATCAGTCAGCAAGCCCACAGCATCCCCCTGAAGCACAAACCTCCCTCCACTGCCCTCCTGCTTCCTCTGCACACTCAGATCAGGCAGCAAGCCCACAGCATCCCCCTGAAGCACAAACCTCCCTCCACTGCCCTCCTGCTTCCTCTGCACACTCAGATCAGGCAGCAAGCCCACAGCATCCCCCTGAAGCACAACTTCTTTTAAACACACTGAAGTCCGGGATGTTTCTCACCTAGAAATTTAAATTTTTTTTAAATCGGCAGCATCAGGCATTTGGCATTAAATACATTGTTTTCTTACAAATTATAATCTCATTATGCTCATGCTTTCATTTAGAATCCATTTACATGTTTTAAGTAAAATCATTAAGAATCCAGAAATCTTTAAGTGTTCCTCCCCCCCCCCCCCAAAAAATGTATTTATGCTCGACCGGGTTGCAGAACTATTACTAGTATCTGAAAAGATTAAGTCCTACTATTCCTCAAAATGAGACCAAGGAAATTAGACTTTCTAAATTAAATAATGTACCTTCTCCCTGCGCAGCACCTAAAGAACAGCAAAATCCAAACTAAGTAAATTATTTCCTTACCTCTTCCTTAACTACTAAAAGATGAAATAGCAAGCTCTCCAGAAAACTGCTACCCTTCTATAAATGTACTGAAATTTTTCAAACGTTTCCTCCTCCCTTTTAAATGTATTAAGTTTATTTCCAGAACGCAACTGCCATTGGTTGGCACTGGGACATGCTTCTTCCACCAAACAATTGATAGGCAGCCAAAGGTTATCCTCCATTCAAATAAGGAAAAATCTGTTCCGTTTTAAGTGGTTGGGGGGGCAGGGGAGATGTGATTAAATAGGATCTTTGTTTCCTAAGGTAAGATCCCAGGACTCTTGTGAAGAAACCTTTAAATTACGAGTACGTAAGAGGCTGAGGATTTCAGGTTTCCTAAAATCCTCACATTAGAAGCCACAGAGCGTAGGGGGAGGGGCTGGAGGAGATAGGAAGGTGGTGAGGAGGCTCCCACCTACCAGGCAGGGCTTGGAACCCTTTATTCACCGTGGCTCCTCTGCTCTGTTGGGGGCCTGTCTGCAGGAGACTGGACTCACATCAATGTCACGGTCTTTGAAATGCAAGTTTCCTTAGGTTCACTTAGTTCTCTGCTAAACTTTTTTTATTCCAACAGATTGTCAAAATTTTAAACCTTTATACTCCCTTGAATGAATTTGAAGAACGAGTAACAGTGGGCTTTATCCGCACAATCCAGGTGAGTTTTTAAATAATCAATTTTATAAACTCTTAGTCTAAAACTAATCAAGGAAATTGAAAGTTTAGATATTTAACCTTCCCTTTATTAATAACAAATACTGGTTCCATTATATGATAAAAGGCCTTACATTCTTTAGGTAAATATAAATCTGAACCACATCACCCATGAGTAACTTATTGTATACCCAGAAGACTGAACTTTTATCATCTCTGCCTCTCAGATTTTAGACACAGTCTAAGCATTATTTCATTCACCAACAGCAGGTTACTGAACTAGAGTGCAGTAACATTAACAAGTGACATTAACAAAGTAAGCAGAAGAATATTAACCCTACTCACGAACGGAACTAGAAATGTTCTTTGAAGAGAACAATTTGAGCTCTTAAGTCTTTCCTGTAAGACTTATAATATTTGCCCTTAGGAATATGCTCAAAGAAAACATCAGGGAAATGATTATTTAAATCTGCCTTTAAATGATGGGATTTCTTATTTAAAGAAATAAGCCTCCTAAAGCTGAGCCCTGGGTGGTTTTGGCTGAGTGCCTAACGAGTAGTGTGACTGTGGCGGACAGCATCCAAATGAGTCATATCGAGATTAAACAGTGAATGCTTCTCCACTGTGTGTGGGAAACACCTCTTCAGCTAGTGAATTCACAGCAACACGAAACAAGGATAAAGAGAAATGGGGGAAAGTGATCAGGGCAGGAACAGGGAAGACACATGAATTAATTTTAGCCCGGTGTGTAAGCAGAGGAGAGAGGCTGAAGGTCAAGGGAGGGAGGCCAAGTCAGATCAAAGGTTGTCGGGTGCAGTGGGGCAAAGGCAGTGGGTTGGTAATGATTTAGGCCACAGAGAGAAGCAGGCAGAGACGCGCCAGCGTGGCTGTCCAGCAGGCGGGGGCCGAGGGGGCACTGAGGGCAAGTCCAGTTATCAGGACGGATGTGCCGTCCACTGCTGGAAGGGGAGGAGGAGTCGGACGACAGAGGAGAAGCCGCAGAGGTATCTGACCCACTACCGATTTTTACACTTTACACAAACCAAAGGGCACGTTTAGAAAGTCCTCCCTGTTTTTAAAGTAGCTGCTTATAAACGGACAGGGCCCTGTCGACAAGAACAGAATTCAGGCCAAAGGTGAGAGATTAGGTGCCAACTAAGACTTTGGGTTTGAGTGAAGGACAGAGGAGAGAGGGAAACTGGAGGCTGGTCGGATCCTGAGCCTCCTCGGCAGTCAGTTCCGGTATTCGGCGGTTCTATCAAGAGCGAATCCTGTGCCCTCACCAGGTGGCTCATCTGGTTTGCGCATTGTCCTGTCCACCAAAAGGTTGCAGGTTCAGCCCCCAGTCAGGGCGCATACAGGAGGCCGCTGATGGATGTTTCTACCTCTCTCTCTCTCTCTCTCTTTCTCTCTCTCTCTCTCTCCTCTTTCTCTCAGGGAGTGTACAGGAGGCAACTGATGGATGTCCCCCCCCCCCCCCTTTTCTCTCTCTCTGATCAATAAAAACATATTCTCTGGTGAGGAGTTAAAAATTTGTTTGTTTTTCCAGCTATAGTTTTATGTTTTACTAGAGGCCCAGTGCACAAAATTCGTGCACAGGGGGCAGGGGATGTCCTCCAGCCCAGCCTGCACCCTCTCCAATCTGGGAACCCTCGAGGGATGTCCAACTGCCCGTTTAGGCCCGATCCCGATAGGGTCAGATCTAAAGGGGCAGTCGGACATCCTTCTCACAATCCAGGACTGCTGGCTCCAAACTGCTCACCTGCCTGCTTCCCTGATTGCCCCTAACTGCTTCTGCCTGCCAGCCTGATCACCCACTAACCACTACCCTGCCAGCCTAATTGATGTCTAACTGCTCCCCTGCCAGCCTGTTTGCCCCCAACTTCCCTCCTCTGCTGGCCTGGTCACCCCCAACTGCCTTCCCCTGCAGGCTTGATAGTCCCCAACTGCCCTTCCTTGCAGGCCTGCTCCCTCCAAAACTGCCATCCCCTGCTGGCCTGGTCACCCCTAACTGCCCTCCCCATAGGCTTGATTGCCCCCAGCTCCTCTCCCTTGCAGGCGTGGTCCCTCCCAAAGGCTCTCCCCTGCTGGCCATCTTGTGTCCACATGGAGGCAGGGTCTTTGACCACATGGGGACAGCCCTCTTGTGTGTTGGAGTGATGGTCAATATGCAAATTACTCTTTTATTAGATAGGATAGAGGCCTGGTGCATCGGTGGGGGACAGCTGGTTTGCCCTGAAGAGTGTCTAGGATCAGGGTTGGGATTCCCTTGGGGCATGGGGTGGCCTGGGCGAGGGGCCTGTGGTGGTTTGTGAGCCAGCCATGCTCTCCCAGAGACCCAAGCAGAGGTCCTGGGATCTGGGATTAATTTATTTTCTACAATTGAAACTTTGTATCCTGGAGTGGAGCCAAGCCTTCTGCTCGATTGGTGGCATCAACCATTTCTGTTGGGACATTTACCTTCTATAATTGAAACATTGTAGCCTAAAGTGTAGGCCTAGGCCAGCCAGAGCTGCAGAAGCTTGGCTTCATTCATTGCCCCAGGCAACCCTAACCTCTGCTCTCTCCAGCTCCATGGCTGCCACCATTTCTGTTGGGGTATATGTATCTTCTATAATTGAAACTTTGTAGCATTGAGTGGAGGCCTAAGCCAGCAAGGGCAGGCGGAAAGCTTGACTTACTCCATTGCCAGTGAAACCCAAGCCTCCCTCCTGCTCTCAGTGGCCGCAGCCATCTTGGTTGGAGTTTATTTGCATAAATGCTCCTGATAGGCTGATGGGCATGGCCTGATCGGAGGTACGGTCAGTTTGCATATTGCTCTTTTATTAGATAGGATTGCTGCCTACACAGCACTCAGAGGAAATGGTGGAATCCATGCCATCCTTCTCTGTTTGTGCATACCTTAGGTAGGATACACACGAGTTGTCATTAAAGCAAACCATTTGCGAGGGCAGTATAGGCAGATGGTGTTAACCTTTGAAAATGCTAATTTGAGAGGGTTGTTAAACTCATAAAGGATTCACAAGAGGGTTCCTGTGAAATGACTACACGTACTTTGTGAATTTTAAATAATTAAATGTATACACACCTTTTGCTGCTGAATTGTAATAACATACATATATTAATCTTTTTTTGTCCCATTTTTATACTGTCCTCTAACACCTTTACAGTTTCTTCAAGCCCTTTCATAGCAGAGCCTGCTGATACACCTGGCCGACGGAGAGAAAGATTTGTAGGTGTCATAAGTATTTTATGTGGTCTTGTCCTTCCCCGCAGGCACAACTACAAGATCGGAATGACCCTCAGCAGCTGCTGTTAGACTACAAGCACATGTTCCCCGTTTTGTTCCCCTTTAATCCGTCTGCTCTGACCATGGACTCCATCCACATCCCAGCGTGTCTCAATCTGGAGTTTCTCAATGAAGTCTGAAAACGCACATTTCCAACTTTGGCTCGATTTAAGGATCTGTTCAGTCTTTAAACGTGGATCAAATCAGACACGGAGAGGATGTGCAGAGTGCTGAACTATACAGAGAAACACATCTGTCGTTGTTTTTTGTACCTGCTGCTCAGAATAAAAACACTTAAGATGTGGAAGGTTTTTTGAAGCACGATTCCAGTATAAACAAGAACACATTAGAATCTACACCACCCAGCAAAGCAGTCCCCGCGGCCATCAAAAAGGTGCCAAGCTTCGAAATGGAAACTGCCTTCTTTTGATCTTTGCATATACCTGGAGAATGTCCAAAATAAAATGTTAAAAATATGTGAGTCATATAAATTGCCTTCAGAGGCCCTGACGCTGTCACACAGTGTGACATCTCCCCAGGGTGACAGCTATAGGTGTGGGTGAGCTTTTGGGGAAATGTTTTGAGAACAGGAATACAGGCCTGGGCCTTGGGAGAAGTTTCCCAAAGATACCTTTTTAATGCCTGGTGATGCAGAGGCAATGGTGTAACTGACCTCAGACCAGAGTTTCTGAGTATTGGTTTCCGAAGCAAAGTTGGATGAGGCAGTTCCTCACGCGTCCAAACGCTTTTGTGCAGCGCTGGGTCTATGGGAGTCAGCTAAAAAGGCAGCTGTCCCAAACCACAGCCGTGAGCAAGGGGAAAATATGTTTCCAATGCTGGCCCATGTACTCACTGAGTCAACGAAAACCTGTGTGAGCTAAAAGTCAGAAAAGAGCAGCAGCCCTTGTTTTATTCACAGATTAAGAACCACGCCTACCACTAGGAAAACCTTGAATCCCTTTCTGCCCTGCAGCCTCCAGTGAACCCCACAGAACACACTGGGGACTCCAGATAGCCCCGATAATACAGGAAAGCAAACCATCTGGCGGGTCAGATCGTTTGAAAACCCTTTCTGAAACCCAGTTTGAGGGTTAAGTTATACAAAAGATCTTGGGGGTTATTTTTTTGTAAGTATTCTTTTTTTAAAGAAAGAATAACTTAAGTCAGCTTTCTCTTCTCGTGTTAGTTTCAAATTTGCCACATAAAAATCATAAATATCTCTGCTCTGAAATAAAGATTAAAATAGTATTTGATGATATTACAACAGATTTTATATGTTTGCTGCTTCCACAAATTGGTCACCATCTCTTCAAAATCAGGCATTCAATTAGAAAACCCTACATATTCTTTACACCCATTTTTTCACCATGTTTTTCCATACTTCTGGGCAAGAACAGTATGCTGTTTTCATGATAAGGACAGATGTTGTTTACAAATCATAGAGCCTCTATATTAAGTCAAGATTTCTCCATGAAATACACATAGAACACCCTGCCACACACACACACACACACACACACACACACACACACACACACACACATCCCTTTAATGCAACCACTCAAAAGGCTCTTGGAAACAACACACACCAAGCCCGAACCAATCAACCTGTGTACTGAGCTCTTACACTTGGCTTCCTTGGGCATTCTCCCTGCCCACTGGGCAGAACAAGGCATAGCACCTGGGCAAAGGCTGCCAACCACCATGCCCAAATCTGTCACTAGCATTACCCCCTCTACTGCCACATTCAACATCCTGGCTGCTCTCGGGTGTCTATGCAGAGCTGAGCTTCTTTCCCAACTGCAGTGACATCATCTGACATCCATGACACCCACCTTTCAGCCCACACACTGCCTGTCTTAGGAAGGCCAGTCTAAAACCAATTGGGCCCATGGCTTCCTCTTTTTAAAGATGTTTATTAAATATTAGAGGTAGGGTGCGCAAAATTTGTGCACTCAGGGGGGTCCCTCAGCCCCAACCTGCACCCTCTCACAGTTCAGGAGCCCTCGGGGGATGTCCAACTGATGGTTTAGGCCAGTGGTCAGCAAACCACAGCACGCAAGCCACATGCAACAGTTTGTTGACTAATGAGTTTGTCGACCACTGGTGTAGGCCCACTCCCCACAGGTGGACATCCTTAGCACTGCCGCTGCACTTGATGGTGAGTCCAGCCCAGGACTTCTGGCTGAGCGGTGCTCCCTCTGTGGGAGCACACTGACCACCAGGGGCAGCTCCTGCACTGTGCATCTGCCACCTGATGGTCAGTGCGTGTCACAATGACCGGGAGTTCTGTCGTTCTGTCGATTTGCATATTGGCCTTTTATTAATAGGATAACTTACTTTTTACTGCAATGTAGTTTAAAACTGAGTCTCATATAAGGACTGTCCTTACTCTTCAAGATAACCAAAAATGCCTTGTCAGAGTGTCAAGGAGTTGGAAAGCAGTGATTCCATAAACGCAGTGGCTTGCCGTCCTTACATCCTGTCTCACACCCTCATTCTCTCCACCTTTTTAGGCCACTATCTCTCCGCTGCCTCTGGTTAATCACCAGGTGCCAACAGCCACTGAATGAAAGCTTGGCAATTAGAACAAATGGAAAACGTCTGAACAGTCCTCTACTTAGGTTAAGAAATAGCAGATTTAGTTCTCTTCTTCCAAAAGATAAAGGTGTTTCACCGGAACAAAACTTATATATACTTAGAAACAAATAGTCTTTTATAGGCCACTAACAATATATGTTTAGATCTTCCCTATTTAACTTACCACTTAGAGATTGGAATAAGCATCTTTAGAGAAACTGTAATCTTTTGTTAGCATTTTTTTTTTTTGGCATTTTTTAGAGTCAAGCTCAAAAACTTTTTCTAACTTCAGGAAATCAGTATTTTTAATTTAAATAACTTAATTCAACATAAAGGTTTGAATTCTGTTCTAGATATATGTCTTTATTTTTTAATATTTATAATTTATTTGACACTTCTCTCACTCTGTGCCTTTAGCAGTTACTAAGATAATTGATTTATCACTTAGTTCTCTGAAGTAAGTGTTGCTGTGGGAAGAACTTTAATGTCTGGCATAACATCATGGTGAAGTTTTGTCTTTTGAAACATTAGAAGCATTTTAAAGATTACTTAAGAATCAGATATTTATAGATTAAACAAGTTGTGCTTTAAGTATTATATGGGACCTACCATATTTTCCAGCCTATAAGACCACTGGGTGTATAAGACAACCTCCAATTTTCCAGTTAAAATATAGAGTTTGGGATATGCTCACCATATAAGACTACCCCTCTTCCAATGTACACCAAATAAAAATTTTTAAAAAACCCATCAGATTTGATTTCAATATGGTAATTTTAATTCAAATGCTTATGACATGCAGGTACTTAGCAGGAAAACTGTCACTTATAAACATAAGGCTGTTTATCATCAAACATATAAACATAAAACAGTGCAAGTGGACTAAACTTTTCCTAATTCACTCTAAAGCTGAAAGGAAAGATAAGACAATAAACCCATGGGAGCTGCCATGCTGTTTTGTTTTTTTTTCTAAGCTGTCAAGCAAACTGAAACTGTTGAAGATAGAAGGAAGATAGCAAACAATAGAGAGAGAGCAAGTGCTGGGCAAGTAAGTCCCTGGCGAGTTAGCAATGCCCATCATAACTGCAAGCTACAATATTTTTACACCCTGTGTCTAAGACAACCCCTGACTTTTGAGAAGATTTTCCTGGGTTAAAAAGTTGTCTTCTACACTGGAAAATATGGTACCTGTTTACCTATAGCAATGTGTGTTATGTACATACTAGAGGCCTGATGCACGAAATTCGTGCAAGGGGCTCGCCCTCACAGCCGGCTTTATCCGGAAGGTCGCAAGGTCA
This sequence comes from Antrozous pallidus, assembly GCA_027563665.1. Classification (NCBI taxonomy): domain Eukaryota; kingdom Metazoa; phylum Chordata; class Mammalia; order Chiroptera; family Vespertilionidae; genus Antrozous; species Antrozous pallidus. Next base: position 89,030,972 of record CM050518.1, on the reverse strand, counting down.
TTGGGACAGTCATTCTGCATAAATATGCTAATTAGCATATTATGCTTTTGTTATTATAGATATCATAGATTAATACTTGTTGCTGAAGCTGGCAAGCATATTACTGACATGCATTCTCCCTGCCCATCATATCTGTGAGTCCACATATGGTACCTGGCAAGCAGATTAGACTCAAAGGGAAAGACTTTTTCCCTCTTTTCATGGAGCATGTCAGTAGGAGTGTCTTCTCTTGATTTTCCTATACTAAATTTTAAGACTTTTGTAAAAAAGAAAAAAAAGACAAAACTAGGAACTTGGAAAATTTATAAAAATAACACTGCTACCGTCAATTCATCAAATATTTACTTAGAACATTAAATAATGTGTTAAGATTATAGTAACAAATAAATTAGAGTTCATTTCTTTGGCATATAGTAAATTTAATAGTTTTCATGTGGTTGACCTAATTCTAAGGCAGTGAGGTTGTCCTAAATTGAACCCTCGTATAATGCCTGTATGGCTAAACATATTAAAGTGTGACAGCATGGGATAGGACCCTGTAGTTTTTCCTCACAGAGTATTTCTCTGAAGTCTGTCTCTCAGATTAATTTGCTGCATGAGCCAAATATCCATAATTCACTTTTTATACATATCGGTGCCATAATTAGAGAATTAGGGGCAATCAGAAAAAATAGTGGTTTATGCTAATAACAATAAAACACAAGACTTTTTTTTCTTTTATTATAAAGGTCATTAGATACTAAAAACAGTTTTTCCTAAAAAAAAATCTAATTCAAATAAAGGAGTCAGTCAGAAATGAATTTAAGATACTTTCTAAGGTGACACATATCAGAATAATCCAGATTTGGATATAACACTTTGTCACTAACTGATGTTTAGATGAAGGATTGCCTCTCTGACAGGGTGTACATATTCAGGGGTGAATCTGACATTGTAGAAGAAACATTAATAAAAATATTTTTTTCATTTTGAACAAATCTGTAAACTATACCTTTGTTTATAGAAAATGATTGTACTAGTCACTGTAATATTCAGCTATGGATAAAAAATTTGTGGAAATAAATACTTTTGAATAAATCAAGTACTGTGATAGGTCTAAATGAAATTTAAAACTGTAGCTACATATTGGCTGAAAAGATTATTTTTTAATGCTTTCTTGAGAAATATCATTCTGGGACCTATATTCAAATATGCATCATGATTGTTTAACTAGAGGTTAGCGAACTACAGCCTACAAACGTTGGAATGGGGGACACATTCCCCATAGAATAACAAGACCTATGGAGAAATTACTTTAAAGCTAAAGAATCAAACAAGGCAGTTTTGGTGTAGGAACAGACTCAATCATATGTATAACTTTGCTCCTTGTAAAGATGGCATTAAAAAAATCAGTGGGAAAATATTTATAAGATCTGTATAAAAGAGTTTATAAAATACTGAGGCCCAGTGCACAAAATTTATGCACAGGTAGGGTCCCTCGGTCTGGCTGGTGATCAAGCCAGTTGGAGCCTTCCGGCTGCTTGCTGGGCCCCCCCTTTGTGTGACTGGTTGTCAGCGCACAAAATAGCCAGCAACCGAACTCCCGGTCTCCCGAACTTTGCATATTAGCCTTTTGTATAAATACACGTGAAAAACAACTAAGAGAGAATGAAATCTTGCCATTTGCAACCACATGGAGAGACCTAACAGGCATTGTGCTGAGTGAAATGCATCAAACAGAGAAAGACAAATACCATGTGATTTCACTTATATGTGAAATCGAAACAAACAAGCAGACCAGAAACACTCACAGATACAGAGACCATGCTGACAGTTGCCAAAAGGAAGGAATTGGGAGGGTGGGTTAAGAAGGTGAAGAGATTAAGAAATACCAAATTACTGGTTACAAACAGCCACAGGAGATCAAGTTCAACACAGGGAATACTAGGATAGTCAACAATAACTATGTATGGTGTCAGATGGGTACTAGATGTATTGGGGGGATCACTTTGTAAGTTATATCAATGTCTAGTCCCCGGGTTGTATGTCTGAAACTAACATAATATTGTATGTCTGCTGAAATTTAAAAATAAAATTTAAAAGAGACCTCAACAGGAAAACTATGTCTGCAGCCATGGCAGGGGCATCCCCCTCAGTTTTGACCAATGAAACGGGAGGGATAGAGCAACACGTGAGGAAGTTCAAGATGGCAGCAGCACAGAAGAAGGACCCTGGACTCACCCCCTAAGAGCACACTGAAATGTACAACTATGCACCTACAGCATTTCCTCCTGAGAAGCAAAGGCTCATTGAGCAGCTTCTGCACAACCAACAGAGTGAATGGAGACGGGCAGGAAATCACGAGAGCTCTCTGAAATCCGGGGTGCTCTCCAGGATTGGAGGTGCCGGTAAACACTAATGTGTACCTTGTACCTCGGTCGGATGGGTGTGGCTCTGTTCCCATGCTGCGGCCTACCTGCAAGATTGCAGCAACGCCAAACTGCCCGGAGCCCACGCTGGCCCGCAGCCCGGAGGGGGCAAGCAGAGCCAACAGGGTGTCGCAACACACAACTGGCCGCTCCAGCCTGGCACAGCGTGTGCCCGCCCGGCTCCAGCAGCCCTGCCAAGACCAGCTGGTACACAGTTTACACAGAGGCCACTTCTACACAGCCCGTATCTCCAAAACAGAGTTCGACCCGGAGACTGGAGTTCAATCGCTCGCTATTGTGTGCGCTGACAAAAAGTGGGCGGCGTGGCCGGGGGGGGGGGGGGGGGGGGGGGGGGGGGGGGTGCGGTGGGGGGTGCGCGGAGGCAGGCCCCAGCAAGCAGCCGGAAGGCCCTGACGAGCTCTGATCACCGGCCAGGCCTAGGGACCCTCCCCATGCTTAAATTTTGTGCACTGGGCCTCAGTATCTTATAAACTCTTTGGTCTAATTCATATAAACAAGCGTAGAAAGTCAAACAAAATGAAAGACAGAAGAATATCTCTCAGATGAAGAAATAAACAAAACAAAAACCCCCAGAAACTAAAGCCAGTGAAACAGAGATAAGTAATTTGTCAGATGAAGAATTCAAAGAAATGGTCATAAGGATTAGTTGAGGGTACTATCAAGTAATTCAGGGAGCACTTCAGCAAAATGAGACCTTTAGGAATGAAAATGCTGACACGGTAAAAGCGTTGGTCCTGGAGTCAGAACTCCAAGACGCTATCATTTACAAAATGTTAATATTCACCCTTGGATAAATCCTCCTACTTTCTGAGGGCAACTTTCCTTGCCTCTATTTTGGTGCTAGTATCTTCGGTTCTAGTACTAAGTTAATAATGAAAGTTAATCGGGTTTCTAGCTAGGTTAATGTCATACTCAGCCACAAAATTTTAGAATTTTTCATGTCCTGGGTAAGCTTTTTAGGATGGTTCATGTCACAATGTAAGCTTTTTTCGCAACAAATTTGTTCCCAGAAGATTTCTGACCTAAGGCGTTCAGGAAACAGCTAAAGTGGTGCTTTAGACAGTAAAAATGACACATCTGAAAATACTTGCATGAAATAATTTAGAAGTATACCATGGATATTTAAAAGTACATCCTTCATGAAACTTACTTAAAATTAAGGAGTTCTTATTAAAGACTAGAGGCCTGGTGCACAAAACTCGTGCACAGAGTGGGGGTGACCCTCAGCTCAGCCTGCACCCTCTCCAATCTGGGACCCCTCAAGGGACATCCTTCTCACAATCCAGGACTGCTGGCTCCAAACTGCTCGCCTGCCTGCATTCCTGATTGCCCCTAACCACTCCTCTGCCAGCCTGACTGATGTCTAACTGCTCCCCTACCAGCTTGTTCCCAACTTCCCTCCTCTGCCGGCCTGGTCACCCCTAACTGCCCTTCCTGCAGGCTTGATCTCCCCCAGCTGCCCTCCCTTGCAGGCCTGTTCCCTCCTAACTGCCCTCCCCTGCTGGCCACCTTGCGGTTGCCATCTTGTGTCCACATGGGAGCAGGATCTTTGACCACATGGGGGCAGCCATCTTTGTGTGTTGGAGTGATGGTCAATCTGCATATTACTCTTTTATTAGATATGATACTAGAGGCCCAGTGCACAAAATTTGTGCACAGGTAGGGTCCCTAGGCCTGGCTGGATATCAGGGACTACCAGTGGGGTGACTGGTGGGGCAATCAGTGGGCCCCTGCTGGCACCTGCCATGGCCAGCCTGGTGTCACCTGCTCACCAGCCCTGCCCCCTGTCACCACTGCCAGTTGCCTCCCTCTGTGGGGAGACCAGCAAGGAGATTGGGGTACAGGGGCCCTCTTCTGGCACCTGCCTTGGTTGGCCTGGGGTCTATGGGCAGCTCTGCATTGCTCTGTGGCAGCAGCCATTTTCGTTGGGATTTATTTATCTTCTATAACTAAAACTTTGTAGCCTTGAGTGGAGGCTTGGGCCGGCCATGGCAGGTGGAAAGCTTGACTTCCTCCATTACTGGGGAAACCCAAACCTCCTGCTCTCTCTGTGGCTGTAGCCATCTTGGTTGGGTTGATTTGCATATTTGCTCCTGATTGGCTGGTGAGCATGGCTTGTGGGTGTAGTGGAGGTACAGTCAATTTGCATATTACTTTTTTATTAGGTAGGATTATTATACTACCTGGGTATGCAAATTATACACAGTGTATGTAAGCGCATGGCACAATTGCTGGACACACAGTGTCCAAAAATGGCAGCTTCCATTATTATTATTATTCCCTGTTCATCCTCCAGATGCAGGTAAAAAAAAAAAAAGCCCACCATCAGTGTGTGGTTAGCTTTGATTAACTCCAAGTCCAAATTCCATGGACCATATACACTTATGAAAAAGGAGCATACGTATTTTTTAAAGTGTGTACTGATGTTACGGACCACCCGTGAGTGACGACCACCAAGGAGCCAGATCAAAAATTTAAGAAGCCTTTATTAACGAACTCGAGTCCGGGCCCACATCTCAACTGTCACAGCAGTGAGCAACGTGAGCCCCGAGCCTCAGTAGCGAGCACTTTTTATCTCCAACGCAGGGAGATTTGGCAATTTGTGATTGGCCGGTTTCACACAAAGAAAGGTAGCACAAGGTCAGTTACAGTACAGGGAAGCAGGAAATTTCAAATTTTGTTCCCAGGCTGGTGGGCCCTGTTGGCCCTGTATCTGGCCTTGTGGTGTTATGGCAGCAGGATGTCCTCGGGCAAGGGAGGGCTGAGTAAATGTCACAAACAGCTAAAGGGGGTTTCGGTGGTGGTGTCTGGTCTAAGCATGATGAACCACGTCCTTCTCTTCTATCCTCCTCCCCCCTCTGAGTCTGTCACATTCCCTACTGGTCTTATCGGGGAATCAAATCCTTGATTCCTGCTGTCCCCCATCATCGTCCGAATTTATGGGTTGGTCTTTGTGATTTTAAGATGGCAGCCCCCAGGTAAGTTTCACGCAGCCAACATGGTGGCCGCCAAGTCACACAGTCCAAAATGGTCTTTGCAGTCCTACCCTGCCCTTACACTGTGTTGCCTGCCAAAGTTCAGGGTTCACTTAAAGCAATAGAAAGGAAAAAGGAGTAAAGCAGAGGGTGAAATTACAATGGATGGCAAGAAAAAGGGAATGGCTGGCTGGGCTGTGGCAGTGGGGCGGTGTACGAAGCACTTTTCTGGATGGCGGACATGTCCTAATTCTATTTTTCTAGCCCAGAGTGGTTTGGGTTAGAGGAGTGCACACGTTTGCGAAATTCATCGAATTTAAGATTTGTACATTTGATTGCATAATTTTGATTTAAAAAAGAACTGTAAATAAATATTGACCTCTAATGGGGAGGGGGGGTGTGAATTGTACTACACTCTGCATTTTAAAAAAAGAAAAAAAACGGATGGGTGGATGTGATACAGCAAATATGGTAAAATGTTACCAACTGTAGACTATAGATGGTGGACCTTCCATATGTTCAAAAGTTTTTACAATTAAAAAAAAAAAAGGAGTCGAAACCGTTTTGGATCAGTGGGTAGCAAATCGGCCTGCGGACTGAATTGCGTGTTGCGGGCACGTCCCCACTGAGGGTTGTGCAGGTGGCAGCGGATCTATGTTTCTCTCTCATGGAGGTTTCTATTTCTTTCCCTTCCTCTCTGTAAAAAATAAAATAAAAAAAATCAATAAAATATATATTTTTAAAATGGGATCAGAAAAGAACGTGAGGACCACCAAGACGTGGTAAACAAAGCAGGGTACTCACAGAAACCCTCAGGCCTCCGCCGCCCCTCCCCACCCGCGCCCGGGAGCCCTCCCCACCCGCCAGCCCCGGAGCCGCGAGTCCACCGCCCTCTCGGCTCGGGTGGCCGCCCGCCGGCCCGGTCTCAGTCCCGACACACTCCATCATCTGGTTTCCAGAACTCAGATTGCGCAGTGGTCTGCTCATCATCGACCAGGGCTGGAGCTCCGGCGGAGGAGGCCTCTCTCCCTCCACCTCCCTCATCCCTAGTCTAACCCGTGGCTCCCATCCCCGCCCGGCCCCGGTCCCGCGGCCCCCCTTCGCCGGACCCATTATAATCCTCTCAGGCTCCGGGCCGGCGTCGCCGCCAGCCATGGGGCCCAATCATATAAGGAAAACACTGCAGGCTCATCGGGGCTGCATTGGGGACCGGAGACACCCTGCCCTGCGACTCTCTGCAGCGCCCCAACACCAGCCTCCCGCCCCACCCAGCGACCCGGCCCAGCCGCCCGCCACCAGCCTAGCGGCCTCGGCCTCCGCCCCGGCCCCAGCTCTCCGCAAAAGCCCGCCCCCCGGGGCGGCCCAACCAATCCCCGGGCCGTCCCCCAAGCCCCGCCTACACCACGTCCGGTCCCGCCCACTGGGCCCCAACTCCCTCAAAGCCGCGCCGCTCCTGGCCGGACGTCTACCCCCAGATTTAAAGAAGTTCATTGGCGGAAAGGATGGGACGATTAGTTACCTCCGGGGGCGCGGGCGGGGAGACGTATAGAGGCCGGGGTAGGATGGATAGGGTAGTCTAGTGGTCGGCACACTGCGGCTCGCGAGCCGCGGTTTGCCGCTCTGTTGACTAGTGCGTTTGCTGACCAATGGCCGGTAGTCAAACCATTCTCTTGATTTGGAAACAGGTACAGTCTTGAAAGACAATGGTTTGAGGCCAAAATAAAAACTCGCAAGGCCCGCCTCCCCGGGGTGATTGCCCCCCCCCCGGGGATGGCGCCCCGCAGCGTCACGCCGGAGGGAGAGGAGCTCCGAGGGCGGCGGCGAGTGTGGGTTCGAAAGTAGGTGACAGGGCGGGGGCGTGGCCTATCGGGCCCCGCCCCCGCACGAGGCCACGCCCCCGCCCTTAAGGTCCGGGTGCTGGCCTTGGCCCCTCTGCATCGCCGGAGGAGAACCCCTGCACCGCCTGCACCTCGCCGTCGCCATGGCCCTTCTCCGAGGTGAGCCGCGCCCCGCTCTCCTCCCCGCTGGCGGGCCTGCCCCCCTCAGGCCCGGTTTCGCGTCCGCTCTCGGCGGGGAGTCGGGGGCCCTGGATTTCCTGCTTAGTCTCCACCCCAGTAAAGGGGACTTAGAAAAGCAGCAGCGTCCCCCCAAAGGGTGGTTTAGGTTCAGGAGAAAGCACTGGTAAGCCTCCTGGAGCGACTGAGACTCCCGTGCAATTTGCATTTGGGAGCGGAGACCGCGGTTCGCGGGCTCCTGACCTTGGAGGCCATGCCCCTCCCTCGTGCGGTGGTGACCCACCCGGGTCCAGTTCAGCTGCTGGAAACCAGCGGCGCCATGCACCCGAGGCACCCTGGGACGCAGGGGCGCAGCACCCATGAGCAAGGCTGCCTCGGAGGGGTGGCGGGGTGGGGGAAGGAGGGACAGGGCCCGCGGGGAGTTCTCCCACAGTCCCCAGGGAGTTTCTGCCTGTGTGACCTGCTCCCCCAGAGTGCTTGCCGGCGTTTTATCGGAGGACCTGTCTTAACTCCCTTCCCTTGATGTCTCCGAGAAAGTGCAGTCCCTAAATGCATACATTCTAGGGTCATCAACTTCTTTTAAAAGTGATGTCCATTCCCTTTCCTAACCAGTGCTCACCGTCGATGGACTTTTAGTTTTAAGGATATGGAAGTTTATCCTTATTGGACGGCGCTTTAAAGAACACTCGGGTAGAACACTTTATGCGCAGGCCCACAGGAAAACGCTGGGCAGGAGCTGAGAACCCGCGTTCTGTGGTCAGCGCTCTGGGCTCGGTGAGGCCTGAGACGCGGGGTTTTATTCTGAGTTCAGTGGGCGGCGAGAGAAAACCTTTCCGGGGAGAGGGGGGGGGGCACTGACGGACCTGATTTCCACCCTGCCCAGGCTGTCGGGTAGCGACCAGGAGAATTTAAGAACACTTAGGACTCTTGGAGCCTGGCCGGCGTAGCTTGGTGGTTAGAGAGTCGGCCTGAGCACCGAAGGGTTGAGGGTTCGATTCCTGGTCTAGGGCACATACTCGGGCACTGATAGGGGCAGGTGCGTGCTGCTCGGCGAGTCTCTCAAATGGAAGTTTCTCTCCTCCCTCCTTCCCACTCTCTAAAAAATGAGAAAAATGTCCTCAGGCGAGGATTAACAAAACTACAATACTTGTGCCAGAGATCCAGGCCACAACAAACGATGGTTTGGACCCCAGCTGGGGGGCGGGGGAGGGAGGAGGCGGAGAAGAGGGCGGGCTGACTTGAGATAGACTTGGAGATGGGTCAGACAGAACTTGGTGACAGATGGCCGGCCGTGTCAACGGTGAGTGTAGGTTTCCGGTGTGAAGCTCGGGGTGGCAGCGCTTACCCAGGGAGGACAGCCGGAGACTGCATTTGGAAGAGAGAACGTGGGGTGTCGGGGCGGCAGTTGGATAAGGGGGTTTGGAGCGCAGGAGAGCGGAAATGGCGTAGGAACAGTTCAGGTGGAAAATAGGTATCCTGAAGCAACACTTGGTGTTATCCTACTTCCTGCCATTGGGTTAAACTCGCCAGTGCTCTTCCCGGTTCTGAATTTACTCCATTTAACTAGTAAGACAGCACATGTGTGTTTGTTTTTTCTGGACAAGGTGTTCAGAAAACGCAATTCATTTAAAAGCCGCATCGGAATGAGCATCATTTCAAAAGGCAAATCTTTGTATGATTTGTGTTTAACATTGTATATGTGGCTTCTCACCCTTTTTGTGTAATGCAGACCCCTCTGGTGATTTGGTGAGAACTGGGAGCCCAGCAGGGGACAAGAATCGCACCAGCACCCGTATTAAGGAAGTCTGTAAAATGTATTAAGTTGGTGATGCAGAGTACTACGGTATTAGAGCTAGTGATCATCGCTTCACTCATCTCCCTGCTTTACAGATGAAGGCAGTGAGTCCAGAAAAGTAGAATAGCTTGTCTATCATGACCCAGGTCATTAGTGGCTGCGACCACAAGAAACCTTCACACGGTAAGCGCCACCTCCGTCACCAGTGTCGGACCCTCTACTTTGCAACTGGAAGACGGAACCGGCTGGGCGCTTAACGTGTTCAGGCTCACGTGCCAGCTGTTATTGGCGAGGTGGAATACATTACAGATGTGCACTTCTGGGGTGCTTGGAGGACTGTGGGTAAGAGAGCATGTGACTGACCGTTGTGGGGAAAAGGACACAGTTGAATGTGAGCACGATAGACATTGGTAAAGATTATCTCAATGTATCAGGTTTCTGTCAATCAGAATCCATCCCCCAGGTTTTTACTGACACCCATCCCAGTGTTTGGCAAGAAGAGTTGCACCCCACAAATCTGAGAGTTCTCCCTGCTCAGCAGCTTTGTTGGGCTGCTGGTGTAGCAAGGCCTCAGGCGGAGCTGCCAGATTACTTTAATGCTGGGACTGAAATGGATGCAGCGAGGAGCAGTTTTTCTTCGTTTGTCTTAGTTGCTGTCTGCAGTTACTTAATGGCAAGTCAGTGTTTATCTAACAGTGTGATAATTTTTTTTTTAAACAGGCAGAATTCCTGTTTCTCTTGTGTTTTTTCTCTCCAGTCACTTCGACCACCTTGTTTCTGACTCACTGCGCTCTAGATTAGTGTCTTTTTCACTGTCTGTCGGTTTTTGGAAATAGTTAGCTTCTGAATTTTCAGGGCCTTTAAAAATAAACAAGATTGAGGCTTTAGTGTAAAGACTGTTATGTGTTAGACCTTTTAACAGCCACATAACATTGGCACCAGATAAAATAATTATTGACATGCTGTCCAGTTTATGAAATTAGGAGGAAAAAATAGTGTAAATTGTCTAATCTTTATACCTACACCTCCCAGATTATTTAAAAAATATATTTAATACCATTTTCCCATTCAGAACAATTGTAGTTCAGTGTTAGCCATACTCAAGATAACCTTTGCAGTCTGGAAGCACAGGTAAACAGAGGTGTCATTAGCTAAAGGGAAGCGCTTGCTTTGTTCTCACCTTCCACATGCACTCTTTTGTTAACGTCTCATACCTCACCATTGGTAGGACTTCCCCAGACGCAAATGCCTGCCCTCTTAGGTGTGAAGTACAGGGAGAAACTCATGAAAGGAAACTTAGGAAGACACATGAATTAGCCATCATTATTTCTGATAAATCAATGGTCATCTACCGCCCTCATCCCATCCCAGTATCTCCTATTATTAACATCTTTTTAAAAAATATATTTTATTAATTTTTTCATAGAGAGGAAGGGAGAGGGGTAGAAAATCAGAAACATCAATGAGAGAGAAACATCGATCAGCTGCCTCTTGCACACCCCCCTATTGGGGATGTGCCTGCAGTGAAGGTACGTGCCCTTGACTGGAATCAAACCCAAGACCTTTCAGTCCACAGGCCGATGCTCCATCCACTGAGCCAAACCGGTTTTGCCTATTATTAACATCTGGCGTTAGTTTTGAGAAAACTTCTCATGGTCAAAAGACCTCAGAAAGAGGCTGGCCACTCCAGAATCCCATCGAGTTGAAGGTAACTTACCGACAAGGGAAGGAATGGGCTTGTTTCGCAGTGAGGTTATTTATTTATTTGTTTATGTATATTTTAATGATTTTTTTTTACAGAGAGGAAGGGAGAGGAATAGAGCGTTTGAAACATTGATGACAAACATCGATTCAGCTGTCTCCTGCGCGCGCACACACACCCGCCCCCCCCTTACTGGGGATGTGCCCACAACCAAGATACATGCCCTTGACCGGAATCGAACCCGGGACTCTTGAGTCCGCAGGCCAGCGCTCTATCCACTGAGCCACACCGGCTCGGGCATGCAGTGAGGGTCTGTAAAGCGTGCTGAAGGACACCGGCTAATCGGGGCTGCTCACAGGTCTCTTGTTGCAATAGGTGTGTTCATCGTGGCCGCTAAGCGCACGCCCTTCGGGGCGTACGGGGGCCTTCTGAAAGACTTCACCGCCACCGACCTCACGGAGCTGGCGGCCCGGGGTGCCTTGGCTGCGGGCAAAGTGCCACCTGAGACCATTGACAGTGTCATCGTGGGCAATGTCATGCAGGTCAGTCGGCCAGAGGATGGTAGGCATTCCTGTTGCTTCACCAGTTTCTAAAAATAATTCCTTGAACGTGTCCTAATGGCGAATCGGTCCAGAGTTGCAGCCGTTTACAGTTTGAGTAACCCCCTGACTCTGGAGGCGGCATGCGTAACTCAAAGGAGGGTATATTCTGGAAACTATGTATCTACCTAATTGGGATACGTTTCATTGTTTCTTGGTTTTGGGGGGTGTGTTTTTCCAGTTGTATTGAGATATAATTGACTTATAACATTGTATTAGTTTTAGGTGTAGAACAAAATGTTTTGATATATTGCTTCTAAGTATATTAATTTCCTTGACTTATTTGAAATTAATGGGTTCTCTCTCCTACCCACTTAAGGAGAATAGCAAACCCAAGCAAAAAAGTTAAAAAAAAAATAGGACAGCTCTAGCCCATGGGGCTGTGTTGGTTAGAGCATCATCCGTGCACCTAAGGGTTGTGGGTTCGATTCCTGGTCAGGGCACATACCCAGGTTGAGGGTTTGATCCCCATTCAGAGCGTGTATGGGAGGCAACGGATTAATGTTTCTTTCTCTCTCCTTTGCCCTTCCGTTCTCTCTAAAATCAATAAAACTATCCACAAGTAAGGATTAAAAAAAATAAATTAAGCCAAAACCGGTTTGGCTCAGTGGAAAGAGCGTCGGCCTTCGGACTGAAGGGTCCTGGGTTCGATTCTGGTCAAAGACATGTGCCTTGGTTGCAGGCACATCCCCAGTAGGAGGTGTGGAAGAGGCAGCTGATCGATGTTTCTCTCTCATCGATTTTTCTAACTTTGTGTCCCTCTCCTTTCCTCTCTGTAAAAAAAATCAATAAAATATATTTTTAATTTCTTACTTAATTAATTATTATAGGACACTGAGTACCATAAAGCCTTTTTACCTGGATGGGCTAATTCTTTTTTTTTTTTTAATCCTCCAGATATTTTCCCATTGATTTTTAGAGAGAGAGGAAGAGAGAGGGAAAGACAGAAACATGGATGTGAGAGAGACACATTGATTGGTTGCCTCCTGCACGAGGCCTGACCAGGGCTGAGGTCAGGGAGGGAGCCTACAACCGAGGTGCACGCCCTTGACCAGAATTGAACCCGGGACCCTTCAGTCCACAGGCCGACGCGCTATCCACTGAGCAAAACCGTCTAGGGCTCGATGGGCCAATTCTTCACATTTTATCAATTTTGCTTTAGCTTTCTCCACAATAGCTGCTGCTGTTGTTATTGTGTGTTTTTAAAGTTATTTCTTTTCCTTCTTACTCCAAGGTCCTTGGACCAGCGCATTGCGGCACTAGGGAAATGTGTAGAAATGCAGAATTCCATGCGGTCCTAGACCTATGGCTTGAGAACCCACATTTTAACAAAATGCCCCGTATGCATTTTTAAGTTTGGGAAGCACCTCTTTCTCTCCTAACCAGTTATTCATCTCGCCCCTCCCCAAGTCACCAGGTCTCAGCCTCGGTATCACTAGTGCACAAAATAAACTGCCAAACAAAATAGAAATAGACTCATCAACACGGACAGCTGTTGGGGGCGGGGGGGGGGGGCGGCTGGGAGAAAAAGGTGAAGGGGTTAAGTGAAAAACAAACAAAAACCTCATAGGCAAACAGTATGTTGATTAACAGAGGGAAAGGGGGGGTGGGAGGAGGTAGGGGAGGGTAGATTATCCCAATGAATTCAATAAAAATAGAAAAGTACAGTGACCCCATGTTATTCCCAGGGTGTACGTTCCAAAACCCTCAGTGGATACCTGAAACCACAGATGGTACCAAGCCCTCTCTCTATATATATATACTGTGTCTTTTTCTTACACGTGCATACCTATGATAAAGTTTAATTTATTAATTAGGCAGTTTCATACAGAGATTTATTCTTATTGTAGGTCTTAGCAACTTCAGCGTGCAGTTTTTTCTTCCTTACTGAGTCGAAAACTTTCCCTTTTTTATTGAAGGAAGCACTTGATGGCTTCTCTGCATATCTGAATTGCCAGCACCATTACTCTGGTGCCTGCTTTTGTTTAAATCACAAGCACGTGTATCATGTGAACTGTGCTGTAGCCGTATGTGTTGTGCCCTACCTTAGAGCCATGAGGCTCATAATTTTGACAGGTTGCCAACACGTCCACACACTCCGGAAAATCCTCTGTCCTTAACTCTGAGACTCACAGAGGAAGGTCTGTTTCTCCCCTGTGTTCCAGAGCTCTGCGGACGCGGCGTACCTGGCCAGGCATGTTGGCTTGCGGGTGGGTGTCCCCAAGGAGACCCCAGCCCTCACTCTGAACAGGCTCTGTGGCTCTGGGTTCCAGTCCGTTATGAGTGGATGTCAGGTATGGCCAATATTCTGTTTAATTCTCTGAAATATGTTAAGAGTTATTAGAGAAAATGCCCCGTTTAATATAACGCTGTAGGTTTTTATAACTGGAGGCCCGGTGCACGAATTTGTGCATGGGTGGGGTATTGGGGCCCATTGGGCCTGACCGGTCAGGGGGAGGGGCTGTGGGTGGTTGGGTGGCCAACCCCAGCCCCTGGCTGAACTCCCAATGGAGGGGCAGTTTGCATAATAGCCTTTTATTAGCCTCCCTCTCCCTGCCTCCTCCCTTCTCTCCCTTCATTCCCTGTGTCTGTCTCCTTCTTACTCCTCCCACCTCCCCCTGCATTCACCTTTCCCTTGTGAGCCTGAACTCTGCCTCCCTCCCTCCTTCCCTGTTATTACCTTCCCACCCCCGCCATGTTCACTGGTTTCTCTTTTAAACCTTTCCCTTTCCTCTCTGGGACCTGCTTCCATCCCTGCCTGAGCGCACTTTGATATTAAAGCTTCCGTTTGGGGGCCGTTAGCCCCCAGCCCTGGCCAGGCCTTCGCCGCCCCTCCTTTCCCGGCCTCCCCACCACCATCCTCCTCCCATTCTCCTCCTGGGACGCCCCAACTTCTAGTCAACAAAGTACACTTAATGCACCACCAACCTAACCCTGGCCAGTGTCTTTGGGGTCCAGCCCTTGAGGATGAAAGCGGTACCCTCCTTAGTGTCCGACTTCACCCCAACTGAGCTGTGCCTCCCCTCCCAGCGAGGGGCGCCCAGCCCAGCGAGGGTGGCCGTGGCCCATTGGCCCAGCGAGGTGGCCGCGGCCCATTGGCCCAGCGAGGTGGCCGTGGCCCATTGGCCCAGCGAGGTGGCCGCGGCCCATTGGCCCAGCGAGGTGGCCGCGGCCCATTGGCCCAATGAGGGTGGCCGCGGCCCATTGGCCCAGCGAGGTGGCCGTGGCCCATTGGCCCAGCGAGGTGGCCGTGGCCCATTGGCCCAGCGAGGTGGCCGCAGCCCGTTGGCCCAGCGAGGTGGCCGTGGCCCATTGGCCCAGCGAGGTGGCCGCAGCCCGTTGGCCCAGCGAGGTGGCCGCGGCCCATTGGCCCAATGAGGGTGGCCGCGGCCCGCACGGCCTGGGCGCTGCTGCTGCGAAGCAGGAATTCCTCCCCCCAGAAGGCCTCGAATGGTCCACCCATCCGTCCTGGGGCTCGCGGGCACCTCTGCGCCAATGGCTCACACGGGAGGTGGGGGGGCACCACCGCCCTCCTCCCTCGTCTGGGCGGGGCTCCCCACTCCAGGCCACCTGCACCCCGCACCTCACCAGGCACACTTGCTCTGCCCCGCATAGTCACCACCCCCTCCTGCATGCAGCCCCACGTTTCCTTCCCTTTTCCATTCATTCCTGCAGCTTTTTCTTGTTCCCTGTCTGTATTTCTGTTTCTCCTCTCGGCCTGTCTGCATGGAGGCCTGCCCACCTCTCCCTATCCTTTCTATCACCTCCTATCATACTCTATTCTGCCTACCCCAGGCCTCGCAGCTGCCTGGGCAGGGGGCGGGCACACAGCCTGCTGATTGGCCGTTATGTGACGGTGTCCTGACCAATTTGCATATTATCCTATTCTTAGAGAGATGCTTATTAAGAGAGTTCCATGTAAGGGATGATTGGGCAAGTAGATTTGTTCCCTTTAAGCACAGGGAAAAGGCATACCATGAAATCCAATTTTGTCTTCATTTTATTACAAAATAAAATAAAAAACACGATTCTGTCATGAATAATTTTCTATAACTATGTATCTTAGTGATTTTCCTAGCAGTCATTTCAAACGTCAGGCTCTTGGAGGCTTGTGATTGGCTTCTTTCCTGAGAAATGCAAATAGTGGAAAGGTTGAAAGAATGAATGGGTCCTTTGTAGGAGTCTCCTAGGTTAACTTGATTCTTGTAAATCTGTGGTCTCCTTCAGATTCATCCTTAATAAATCGGATAAGTCTTGCTTTTGCCTTTTTAAAGGGTTTATTCCTTATGACCTGCTGGTAATCTGTTCAGTTAAACCAGACAATATCTCTGCTGATATTAAAGATTTGTGTTGAGTTAAGATCACCGTTCCTCACCAGAAAGCAGGCCGGCTTTGTTCCCGGGGCACAAATGATGGCAGACTGCCCTTCCTCCCTTCCCACCACACACCCCGGGAATGGATTCCTCAGCATTTTCTTTAAAGTGACTTTGAAAGTATTTCCTCTTGAAACACCGTCAGCGATGATAGTTACTTATGAGACTCAATATTAGTTTACCGCTTCACTCATCCTTTTTAACACGCGCTTCTGTCGTAACGAAGGGGTTTCGTCTGTTGGTTTGTGCACAGGAAATCTGTGTGAAAGCTGCCGAAGTGGTTCTGTGCGGAGGGACCGAGAGCATGAGCCAGGCTCCCTACTGCGCCAGGAACATTCGCTTCGGGACCAAGCTGGGAGCAGACCTCCAGGTCAGGTTAAAACCACGCCTCAGGCCGTCGTGCTGATGACCTAACAACACCGTTTGGTGAGAGGGAAAGCTGGTTTTGAAACCAGCTTTACTAATAGGGGATTGGCAAGACATAAATTATATGAATTTTGTAAACCATTTTAAAACTCTATTTGGTTGTTAGTTTTGACACATTTAAAAAAAGTTTCTTGATTTCAGAGAGAGAGAAACATCAGTGATGAGAGAGAATTATTGATGGGCTGCTTCCTGCACGCCCCACACTGGAGTTCGAGCCCACAACCCGGGGCAGGGAATCGAACGTGACCCCCTGGGTCACAGGTCGACACGGGCACTGAGCCACGAGGCTGGGCAAGTCTTGACATTTTAATCCACGTGAAAGTAGACCTTGTCTTAGCACCTCCCGTAGTGCAGTGAGCATTGCGGGAAATGGAAGAAGGGAGGAAGCAGATCAAAAAGATAGGCAACGGCTGAATTAATGTCTGCTGAGTCATTAGTAAACCAAGTAATTAAATCTTTACCATGATTCATGGGAGGTTGTTTTCTGGAGCAATCTCCACTGAATAGCTTTCTCCTTCATCACAGAAAACATTCTCTTTGAATGAGAGTACCCAACATAGAATGACAGGAGTGATAAAGGATGGATAGTATGCTAAAGGCCAATGACATTTTACATTTTCAGCATTTTTTCAGTGATAAAAATGGATGTGCACTGTTCATCGGTTTCTCACCTGGCCTCTTTAAAAGTTGAAAGGAACAAGACTTAGGAAAAATGAGATCGTTTTAGACACCAAACGTTTTGAGAAAACCTTTGGAAAGATAGATCAGAGCGGCGGCAGTGTTGCTCAGTGGTTTAGAGTCCACCAGGAGGTCACGGTTTGATTCCTGGTCAGAACACATGCCCAGGTCGTGGGCTCGATCCCCAGTAGGGGGCGTGCATAAGGACTCCGTGTTAGGTTTCCTACGGAATGTAACCTTGAGGGGTTTTGATTGTGGAATAACTTCCTGTGTTCTCACCCTGCACATTTAGCCCCACGTTTAGAGAGAGAGGAGAATGGGTCATTTTATTATGTCATTGGATGTTTTTTAAAATTCTCGGAACCGAATACGAATATTTAGTAACAGTAATGCTATCAGAAAATCTAATTTTACTTTTATTTACTGGAACTCTTCATTGCTTAAATTTAAAGAAATTCAGCATATTACTTTGAAAGACATGCTTTAACAAATGATCTCATTATTCATGTATTTTAATAGCTGGAAGACACTTTGTGGGCAGGATTAACCGATCGGCATGTCAAACTCCCCATGGGAATCACTGCAGAGAATCTTGCTTCACAACATAACATAAGCAGAGAGGACTGTGACAAATACGCCCTGCAGTCCCAGCAGAGGTGGAAAGCCGGTCAGTGAAAGAGGGTATTCTAAATATTCACAGAAAGAAAACTATAGGGGTGGGGGGCTCAGTGAGATGGATGAAAAGGGGGTCAAAAGTACAAGCTTTCAGTTATCCTATCTAATGAAAGAGTAATATGCAACTTGACTGTACCTCCTATCAAGCCACACCCACCAGCCAATCAGGAGCTGGGGCAGAGCCAGCCAGCAAGCGCGTGGCCCCCCGGGGTTGGGTGGTCGCTGGCGGCTGGGGTAAGGCCGGGGCCGGGGGGAGGGGGGTGGCGCGGAGCCGCTGGGGCGGAGCCGGCCATAGGCCCCATCGCAGGGCGATGGCTGGGGGCCAGAGGCTTTAGACCTTGGGCAGGTCGGAGGTGAGTGGTCAGTAGGACATCCCCTGAGGGCTCCCAGTATGTGAGGGGGGGCAGGTTGGGCTGAGGGACCACCCACCCCCAGCGCACAAATTTCGTGCACCGGCCCCTAGTAAAATAAATAAGTCTGGGTATCTAATGTACTGCATGGTGACTGTAGTTAATAATACTGTGTTACATGTTCGATAGTTGTTAAGAGAGATCTTAAAAGTTCTCATCACAAGAAAAGAAATTTGTAACTTCCTCCCCATGACAGATTTTAGACTTATGGTGACAATCATTTTGCTATATATACAAATATCGAATTGTTATGTTATATACCTGACACTAGTATAATGTTTTATGTCACTTATACTTCAGTTTTTAAAAACTAGGAAGGATTTTTATCATTTCAGATAACGTTCATATAATAATATTAGTTTAAAATTACATCTTTTGGAAGTTACATTTTTATCATTCCTTTGTTTTCAGATGATTTAGATACTTGATTAATGACTATAATATTAACTGGGAACGCCTCTTTGGAAATACATTCGTACTGCTTAAAAAGTGGTACTGTTACCCGGCCCTGCCCACACCGGTGCTGTTGCCAGCAGAACACTCGGGGAGCTGTGGTGCACTGTTAGAGATGATGGCTCATGGGGGCCGCTGGGACAGAGTATGTTGTCTACCATAAGTCATGTTATAGTCACAAGGAGGGGATGATGTGTTTGGAAAGGACCCATTGGTATCATTTTATGCTGAGAATCATCGCACCTGCCTGGGAGACTTAGAATGAGTCCAAGTCCTGGATCTGGTGCCCCAGGTAACACGGCACACTGCTCTTCCACCAGTTCAAACAGCGGCCGACAGTTCTTTTCTCAGTGTGCGGAGTTGAAGAAATCTATTATCTTCTGAGAAAGATTTTTATTTATTTATTTTTTTTAAATATTTTTTTTATTGATTTTTTTACAGAGAGGAAGGGAGAGGGACAGAAAGTCAGAAACATTGATGAGAAAGAAACATCGATCAGCTGCCTCCTGCACACCCCCCACTGGGGATGTACCCGCAGCCAAGGCACATGCCCTTGACCAGAATCAAACCTGGGACTCTTCAGTCCGCAGGCTGACGCTCTATCCATTGAGCCAAACAGGTTTCAGCTATAAGATTTTTAAAACTAAACTCTTATAAGCAAATGGGAAACTCTTATTTAGGGCATTAAATATTTACTTGGGATAGAAAGGATAAAATCCATCTTGGCATTTTAGAGGGATAATGGGATGGAGCTGAGGCCCTCCAAGTCATTCTCTGAGTTTCCTAGTTACACATGTAAAAATGGAAGGCTGTTGGTCTAGAGATCAAGGTTATTAGTTCTGTTTCTAGTTTTGCCACGTACATGTTATCTGACCTAAGTCAAGTCATTTATTCACTGAGCATCTGTAAAATAGAGATAAATATGTATCTACACTAATAAAAGAGAAATATGCAAATTGACCATACCTCCACAACATCCACCAGCCAATCGGGTGTGGATATGCAAATTAACCCAACAAAGATGGTGGGTTACTTTGCAAATGCAGGCACAGAGCAAAGACTGAAGACTCCAGCCCAACTGAAGACTGAAGATGACTGAAACTGAAGAGGCTTGGCTGCTCCGCTGTGGCCGGAGGGAAGGCCTGGGTCACGGGCGCCAGAGGAAAACCGATGCCGGCAGCCAGGGGAAGGAAGGCCTGTTGCACGAACCTTCATGCAGTGGGCCTCTAGTCTGTAATAATAGCGATAAAAACATATTTGCTTTTCCTATGTCCCTGATAGAGTTGCTATGAAAACCAACTGAGGGAAACGCGTAGCCTGTTGTAAAGTGTCATCAGAAGATTCCTGCTGAACCCGTTTTTTGAGGCTTTGGCTGCTATAGTCCACTCTAGTCAGCAGAGGTCGTCAGCTGTTTCACTTAGAACTTTTCAGGCGGTTTGTCATTAAATCAGGCATAGATTACTCGGTGACATAGGCAACTTGGTAACTTTTTTTCTCATTGTGCTAAGAACACTTAACATGAAATCTGCCCTTTTAAACTTTTAAGTGTATAATACATTACTGTACAACGCGGTAACTCTTTAATTACTTCTTATCTCACCCAGAGAATATCTTTAAAGGGCACTCAATCCACGCAGTGTCATTATATGTGTAGCAAACAAATACTGCTAAGATTTAGCAGCACCTCGTAAAGGAAAAAAACTATAGTAAAAAGAGAAAATCAAAATCTTAATTTTAAAAGGTGCAGAATGCATCTGCATAGAAACATGATAGTATATTAAATCCTCCGATAGGCAGGGTGAGTTACATACGTAATAAAGGCTCATATGAAAGCAGGCTGTGAGGAAGGGAGAGTCCAGAAATTAGATTGAACGATTTCTGACTTAGTTTCTTTCCTTTTCCCCCATTCTTATATTCTCTCAACTCTTTCAGCTAATGATGCTGGCTACTTTAACACCGAGATGGTGCCAATCGAGGTGAAGACGAGGAAAGGAAAACAGACAATGCAGGTCGATGAGCATGCGCGGCCCCAGACAACCCTGGAGCAGTTAACTAAGCTCCCGCCCGTGTTCAAGAAGGACGGGACCGTCACTGCAGGGAACGCATCGGTAGGCCGCGTCACACATGTTCTTGAATTCTTCCCAATTTTTCATGCAAAATAATCATGCAGTATCTTTCCGATACTTTTCATGCTAGTCTTCAGGTATGTAGCTTAAACTAATCAAATTCGTATTCCATTAATTTGGGGTTTTTGTAGTTCAAAATATTTTCCGTAAGTGCCCTTACATGTAGTTTCCATTTCAACGTCTTTTCAGAACGTTAGAAGGAAATCTACCTGGTTTATTATTTTAGTTTTCTTTTCTCTTTTTCTTTCTCATACGCAATTCATCAGATTTTTCCTTATATCTACCTGCACCCGGCTCTAGGCTTTTCCTTGGCATTCTTTCCATTTGTGTTCTGTGCCTGAACCAGTCTCTTTCATCCGCCCCTGGTACAACTGATGGCACTGCTTCCTGGGCAGTGCCATCATCCTCACAGTCCTGCTTCACGTTGGTGGACTGATTCCGTGCCCTGCGGTTAATCCTCTGTTCTTGTTTCCCAGGGGGTGTCTGATGGCGCTGGAGCCGTTATCATAGCTAGCGAGGACGCTGTCAAAAAACATAACTTCACCCCACTGGCACGTATTGTGGGCTACTTCGTGTCTGGCTGCGACCCCTCCATCATGGGGATTGGTAAGTTTGTAGTTATATTCACTGGTTCTGCTCTGTTTCTGGAGCTGGGTCTTCTTTGTCCTTCTCATGCCAGAAACAGTGGCCAAGTCAAGTCGCCGGTGGAAAAGAGACTGATAATCTTTTGAACAATCATTCTTTATGAAAAATAGTGTCAGTCTCAGTAGGAAAACCAAGACCGTGTAAACTCCTTGTGGGCAGTAATCATGTCTTCTTGTCCATTTGAATTATTTAAAATTAACAGACAGAAAATTGCAGAGAAGAATTACAAGGGACTCACAGGAGTTTCTGAGAGTGAGATGGGGGAATCCCGGGCGATGTGGAGAAGCTGAGGAGCGGACGAACACCCTGTGGGGGCATTGCGTGCGGTCACTACTGTCCGTGCGGACGAGAGAACCGTGTTGTCTCAGGAGGCCAGACTGATGCCTGTCTCCGCCGAGGCTTGCTAGGCAAATGAAGAATTGTAAACAGTATGTCCCAATTGGCAAAGCACTGGCAGGAGGAGATTCATAACTCCCTGCGAGCAGGTCTGGTCTTAGCTGAAAAAATGTGGATTAGAAATAGAACAAAAAGCTTTTTGCGGAATGCACTCCTAGGAATCACAGATGATGCTGAATTTTTTTTTATGAAATTATTTTTTTAAAGAAAGGCAGGCTGCCGCCCTGGCTGGTGGTCCTTGGTGGTCAGCTCTTCAGCCCTTGCATCGAAGGGTTGTGGATCGATTCCCGGTCAAGGGCAGGTGCGTCCCTAGCCCTCCACGTGCAGGAGGCCACCAGTCGAAGCGTCACCCTCACATCACTGTTTCTCTCTCTCCTTCCCTCCCTTTTTCTTCCACTCTCTCCAAAACGCAATGGGAAAATACACTCAGGTGAGGATTAACCGAAAGGAAGGAAGGAAGGAAGGAAGGAAGGAAGGAGGGAGGGAGGGAGAGAGGGAGGGGGGAGGGAGGGAGGGAGGGAGGGAGGGAGGGAGGGAGGGAGGGAGGGAGGAAGGAAGGAAGGAAGGAAGGAAGGAAGGAAGGAAGGCACGCACATGGCCACACGCAGCGCCCCCTGGACGCGTCTGGTCTGGAAACGGACCCTGAGAGCTTGTCTGGGGGTCCCAGCAGGGAAGCACCCCGTGCGTCTGCCCTTCACTAAAGGATGGGCCCCTCCGTCAGGGAAGTGCACAGCCTCGGGAGGGACACACATGGAGCACTGAGGGAGGAGGGGGGACGCCCAGCCAGCCAGGTCAACCCTGGCCGTCAGTGGGGTGACAGATGTGGCGGCCAGGCCGCCCTCACAGCTGTTGCTGGATTTTAATAGTGCCTGTCATTCTCTGGGGCCATGGAGCCAGTTGGCTCCTCACAAAAATAAAGCTGGTGTAAAGGTTGTGATCTGTTCCATCTCTACCCTCATACCCCAAGGAGAAGCCGGCCCTAGGGTTTAGATTCAGATTCTCGAGAGGCCCACGGGCTTTTTCTCACGCATTAGGCCGCTTTTACTCAGTGGGTGTTTGAAGCAGGTCCCAGTAGGAAGGGGCTGCCTTGTCTGAGCTGCCTTCTCGAACGCCCCCCAGCGTGGCAGCCGCCGGGGCTGCTCAGACAGCGCCGGTCGGGACCGAGCTCACACCCGACACGTTTGCCGCGGGGTCCTGCGCGGGGTTTCTGAGAAAAGACCGGCACGTCCAGACCTCGTCATCTCTCACTGCGTTGCACATTGTGTCCCCAAACTGCGCACTGTGTAAACGTCTGTTAAGAAGCCAACCTACAGCCTTCAAGTGTGTTAGCGTTCATCCACCTGCTATTAGCAAAACACGACTTTGTCAGAGAGACGAAAGGCAGCTCGAAGCATTAAATATCTGTGTGTCACTGTGGCATGTGTCACGTCAGTACCTAGAGCAGTGGCTCCCAATAGCAAACGGTCATGAACAGCCACCCGTTGCACCGAGAGGGTGGTGATGATCAGTCCGATCTATCTGATAAGGAAAGACGTTGTTTTATAGCTCTTTTCCAGGCTGGCCTCATTTAACAGGTTCTGCGTAGTGAGCAAGCAAACAAAATGTAGTTGGCCTTCCTTCTATTCCCGGGCCTGGATTTCCCTCTTAGTATAGGAATGCATTGAGGAAGGAATTTTCTTTCTTTTTTTTTTCTAGGATTTTCTTTTTATTTTATTTATTGCTGAAAGTATTACAAATAGTAGTACATATGTTTCCCTTTGTTCCCCCCACATTGACCTCCTCCTGGCCTCCCCTACCCCCCAGCACATGCCCTTACCTGTCCCCCAGAACCCCTCCCCACCCCCAGGAATATTCCTTTGCCTCGGGCTTGACCAAAGCTGTGCATGCCAGCTATCCCACAGTGTCAGATGTCCCCAGACTGTCCTCTCGGTGGCAGTATAGAATCACACGGGGACCCACGTGAAGAACACTGGATTAATAAGTAGGGAGAATAGATAATCGAGTATCTGGTGGGGATGGATTCGTCAGTCTAATGTCTAAGAATAATTATTCCTTCGTTATGTAATTATTTAACACATAGCAATCCTGAACCCTGCCCAGTGACTGCAGACCCGACAGAGGGGGAAAGCCACTGTGTGAATGTCCCACAGCTTTTTATCCACTCTTTGACTGCCTCCAGATCTTTTGTTTTGTTAATCCTCATCTGAGGATATTTTTTCCATTGCTTTCAGAAAGAATGGAAGGTAGGAAGAGAGAGAGAGAGAGAAACATCGATGTGAGAGAGACACATGGACTAGTTGCCGCTCTCATGCACCCAGACCAAGGGCAAATCGGCAACCCAGGTACATGCTCTTGACCGAGAATTGAACCCTTGACCCTTTGGTACGCAGGCCAAAGCTCTAACCACTGAGCAGTGCTGGCCAGGGCTGCTTCCAGATCTTGGCTATTGTAAATAACACTGCAGTGAGTCCAGGTTTCACTTTCTGTTTCTTTATTGTTACATCATTTAATAATGGACTTTCAAGGTGGCAAGATTTGTGGCTACTCCCAGCTGTCAGTTATTTACCTGGTTAGGAAAGATGGGAAAATGTGATGCATAAGTAAATATAAGATGAAATTGACCTTGTGCTAATATAGGTCCTGTCTCTGCTATCACTGGGGCATTGAAGAGAGCAGGGCTGAGTCTGAAGGACATGGATATGGTAGAGGTAAGTATTCTATTTTTTTTTTCAACATGACTAACCCACCAGCTTCCAGAGCATACATGGCTTCAGTTCGGTATTGATAGCTCTTTCTGTTTTAGTACTGTTAGCCTTTCCAATTGGTGAGCATCTAAGTACGTGTCGCTTTCATTAGATGGTGTATCTTGGTACTTTCCCTCACCTGATTAGAATGTTTCATTTGCATTTGAATAATTAAATTCCTGGAAAAATATTAGGACCTTATGACTTCATTACATTTTAGACTGATATGTGCTTGCTGAATCGAAGTGATTTTTATGTAAAGTGAAGGAGAAATAAGTAACTTTAACCCCATTTTATGGATTAAAGTGAAAAATACAAATAGAGAATTGACCTAATAGTAAAACAATATCTGGTGCCAAATCTAGAAGTTTCTTGTCCTCCCCCCAAGTTAAGACATCCTCCCCTTCCCAAAATTTATCTTAGCTTTTCATTGTGGCTTGCTTTGGGATGTACCTATCACACTCTTTAGAAAAACTTTAAAAATTCTATAAACTTACTGATTTTGGTTAATTTTTTAAATTAGAACAAAGGCATCTTAAGTATTTAGCACAATTAAAAGAAGAAAATACTTAACTATGGATTATATACATTCTATATTTGGGGAATATTTGAAAATTTTAAATGATTAAGTATATCTCTCTGGTTGATGTTGGTAAATAATTAATAGAACAAAATAAAGTCTCTGTTTAAATTGGTAGTGAATGGGCCTTTTCCCTCTGTGTGAGTTCCTCTATGGTAATCTCACGCCCAAAAGGCAATAATCAACAGTTCAGAGCCTCCGGGGCTGCTTACTGACCATATTTGTCTCAGCAGATAGGTACCACTGAATTTCTGACTTTAGATTTCATACAACTCTAGTGAAATGTATCAGCTCTGCAAAGCTCTTCACTGTCATTTATATCTGTATATAAAAGCCGGAGTGACCTTTACAGCGGATCGACTGACAACTGGCTGACTAGTCGCTATGATGTGCACTGACTACCAGGGGGCAGATTCTCAGTACAGGAGCTGCCCCCTAGTGGTCAGTGCACTCCCATGGCCAACCTCCGTCGGCCAGCCACCCTCCCGGCCCCTGATCGGCCTGATCAGGACTGGGTGAGACAGGCCCGATCGGCCCAGTGGGACCCACCTGTGCGTGAATTCGTGCCCTGGGCCTCTGGTAGATGTTTAAGAGCATGTGTACTCGGGACATAGCTCTTAACACCCTGCTGTGGTTGTCTTTGGAACATTTGGTGATCATGTGGTAGGTTTCTTCTTAGGTTCAAAAGCCTAGTTTCACAACATTTTCTAGGACTCTTAGTACCTCCTTGAGCAGGACTGTATAACATGGAAACGTAATGTTGATTCTAAGAACAAATAGAGCACCATCTTGAGAGAGAATAAAATATAGTAGCAAAGAACACAGGATTCAATTTTGATCCCAACTCTGGACACATGACCTTTTTTTTCCTTATTGATTAAGGTGCTACATATGTGTCCTTATCCCCCCTTTGCCTCCCCCTTCACCCCCGCTCATGCCCTCACCCCCCCCTCCCTGGTATCTGTGTCCACTGGTTATACTTACATGCATGCATACAAGTCCTTTGGTTGTTCTCTCCTCCTTACCCCCACACATTACCTTTCTTAAAATCACTTATCTGTAAATTTTCTGGCTAAGATCATATGAAAATGAAGTAAGGTCATCCTCGCAGCCAGCCTCATAAAGTGTGACACAATATGACACTTTTCTGGCTACCACATTTTGACATAGTAACCATTCCTCTTATGTATCTAGCTCTGAAAGTTTATTCTTAATTATCTATCAGTCTCTTCTTGGAAGTATGGGTAATAATACCGGGGAGTAATAATAATAATAGTAACAGCAAGCATTTTATAGTACTTGCCATATTCAGGTAATACACTAGACACTTAATACCTGTGATTTAACTTAACCTTGACAATAACCTTAGGATGATACTACAGTCACATTTACTACTGAGGAAATTTGAGGGTGAAGAGAGTTCAAAGAACATGCATACAGCCAGGATTTAAACCGTCGGTCAAGCTCTAGAACCTGTGGACTCTGCAGTATCCCATGGCCTCTGGTTTCACTTACAATATTACTGAGGACTTGCTTTTTCCAAGGGATGCATTTGACTGACTGAAAGTGCCATTTTCAAACCTGCTATTTTTACAAAGAACAACTAAAAATAAATTAAAACAACCTTGCAAGATAATTCAAATAGAAAAAATAACAAACAGCGAGCACAAATACCTTACCTATCCAGAGTACTAAACAATTCTCAGTTAAAAAGCAGTTCGTGGCCACAGCTGGTTGGCTCGGTGGACAGAGCAGGGGCCCGGGTTCAGTTCTCAGGGGCATGTGTCTCAGCTGCAGGCTCCATCTCCAGCCCTGGTGGGGCCTGTGCTGGAGGCAACCCTCAAGGTCTCTCCCACATTGATGTTTCTCTGTCTCTCCCCTTCCCTTCCATTCTTTTGAAGGTGAATGAAGCTTTTGCCCCCCAGTACCTGGCTGTTGAGAGGAGTTTGGGTCTGGACCCAAGTAAAACCAACATGAACGGAGGGGCCATCGCTTTGGGCCACCCACTGGGAGCATCTGGATCGAGAATCACCGCACACCTGGTTCACGAGTTAAGGTGCTCGCTAGAAATCGGTGCATTTCAGATTTGCCTCTGTAGTAGACATGCATGGGTTTCGGTTTCCCCAGAGCACCCCAACATTTTCATTCTGCCTCAGATCCCCCTTGTGCTGCTTCTCACCGGGAGCAAGTCACGTGGGACCCCCTTTCAGCTGACCTTAGAGGGGAGTCCATTGACTCGTTGGCGGCTCTGCTCGTGGCCCTGTGAGGGGTCGTCAGGCCTGCATCCGGGCTCCCAGTTTCCAGGAGCAGCTCTGGCAAGCCCTGCTCCCAGGTTTCAGCAGGTGGAGGCACCAGGTTGACCGTCAGTGCTTTCCGCACTGTATTCGCCTGGTCACCTCCGCCCGGCTCTCAGAGGTCTGTCCGTGGGAAACCTGCTGAGCCCGCAGGCCAGCCGGTCAGCACCGTGCACCGCCGCTGCATCCGTCAGGCCGGCCCGCACGCCGCACTGGGGGGGTCCGGGGACACACGCTGCCCAGGCTGCTCTGCAGACATACCCAGTCTGACGAAGGAGACCTCTGTCTGGCTTCTAAGACTTTTATGGTCTCCCATGTCATCCTGTTTGGGGTGTGTTGTACTTATTTTTGTCCTGGGTTACCAGCGTTCCCGGGCACGGTGACCAGTTCTACCTTCTCAGCGACTTCCACATTTCCCTTGGCATCTCTAGACGTAGGCCTCGTTCCTGACAATTTTAACAAACCCCAATGTGTGGACGAGAGGCCCGCCTCCCCAGCTTGCCAACACCACTTAAAAGAAAAATCAGTGTCCCTGATTCGTTCTCCCGTTGTGGCTGTACGCTAATATGGGGGGGGGGGGGGACGGGACAGCGAGGCTGTGATCGGAATGCGAACCAACAGTGCCCATGTGACCATCGGTGATTGTGTTTAACTCCGCTGTTCCTGATGGGAGTGGATTTCAGCCGCTGCTCTCTCCCGCAGGCGCCGCGGTGGGAAGTTCGGCGTCGGGTCGGCGTGCATTGGCGGGGGCCAGGGCATCGCGGTCATCATCGAGAGCGTGGCCTGAAGGCGGCGCCGCCACGCCCGCTACCCCCGGCCGGGCCCGCGCCCGGGGACGGAGCCGCCGGACTGGCCACGCCGCCACGGAAAGTGCCCGAGCTTCACGAAGGCTGGTGAGGAGAGACGCGTTTCCCGAGAGGAGAGCCCACGCCAGAATCAGGTTCTCAGGTTTACACCAAAATCACGTTTTATGAACCAAAATCCAGCCACACGAGGCCTTCAAAGGAGTTGTGTCTTCGCCCAATAATCACCATGTATGCCTTAGATACCGTGATCTCGAGGAAATCGAATAAATATTGCCTAAACTCAGCTAATCCTTTCCTGTCGTTTCTTGCATTTTAAAAAATGTTAATTGTGGTAAAATACACGTAACATAAAGGTTACGTCTTCACCGTTTTTAGTTGTACAGTCAGTGGCGTTAGGTGCACTCACCTTGTTCCGTCTTCAGAGCTTCTTTTCATCTTGGGATAGAAACGGTGTGGCTGTTAAACAAAAACTCCCTGCCCTGGCCGGCATGGCTCAGTGGTTAGAGTGTCGGCCTGGGTACCGGAGGGTCATGGGTTCAGTTCTAGGGTCAAGGACACAGACCTGAGTTGCAGGTTCGATTCCCAGTCCCAGTCGGGGCGCATGTGGAAGGCATCCTTTCTCTCTCCCTCTTCCCCCCTGCATTCTACCCTCTCTCAAAATCAGTGGGGTTCCTTTTTCTCCGCATCCTCTCTGACATTTGTCATTTGCTGAGACAGCCGTTCTGACAGGTGAGAGGCGGCGCCTCGTTATTGTTCTGATGTGCGTCTCTCTGGTGACGAGTGACTTGGAGCGTGTTTGCACGTGTCGCTTGGCTTTCTGACTGTCCTCTTCTGAAGAGAGTCGATGTAGGTCCTTTGCCCATTTTTCGGTTGGATTGTTTGTCTTCCTTTTCTTAAGTTGTACGAGTTCCTGTAAATGTTGGAGATTAAACCCTTATTGGAGATAACATTGGCAAATATGTTCTCCCATGCAGTGGATTTTCTTGTTGTTTTGTTGATGGTTTCTTTTGCTGTACAGAAGCTTTTTATTTTGATATAGTCCCATTTGTTTATTTTCTCTTTAGTTTCCATTACCCTAGGAGCTGTTTCGGTAAAGATACTGCTATGACAAATGTCTGCTATTTTGTTGCCTATGGCTTCTTCTAAGATTTTTATGGTTTCCCATCTTATGTTTAAGTCCTTTATCCATTTTGAGTTTATTTTTGTGTATGGTGTAAACTGGTGCAGACAGGAGCAGCCACTGTGGAAAACAGTATGGCGTTTCCTCAAAAAAATTAAAAATGGAACTGCCATTTGACCCAGTAACCCCACTTCTAGGAATATATCCCAAGAAAACAGAAACACGGATCAGAAAGGATAAATGCACCCCTATGTTCATAGCAGTGCAATTTCCAATAGCTAAGATTTGGAAACAGCCTAAGTGCCCATCAGCAGATGAGTGGATTAGAAAACTGTGGTACATCTACACAATGGAATACTACGCTGCAGTAAAAAAAGAAGGAATTCTTACCATTTGCAACAGCATGGATGGATCTGGAGAGCATAATGCTAAGTGAAATAAGCCAGTCAGTGAAAGATAAATACCACATGATCTCATTTATGGATAATAAAGAACATCACAAACTGTTGAACAAAAATAGACAGAGGCAAAGAAGCAATGAGCAGACTGTCAAACTACAA
>CM050518.1:88946171-88996171 GCA_027563665.1 Antrozous pallidus | reverse complement strand
GGGGGGGGGGGGAGGAGAACTTCAGCAAGGTCTACTTCCACAGGACCCTGATCCTGCTCTTCGCAGAAAAGTCACCCCGGTTCCCCTTAAGCCTGAGTGCCTGTGAGTGGGTTTCCCTCTGGGGTCACTAACTCGGGCGTGTCGCTCTCTGAGCCCCGGTGTCCTGAGCAGCGGTGCTAGGAGCCACTCAGCAGCAGCCCTGCCCGGACCTGCTGGGGGCGGGGCGGGGGGGGGGGGGGAGGTGGAAAGGGGTAGACAGAAGAGGGTGTTTGCATCACCACAAGGCCATCCCCTTGGGGTTCGGGGCGTTGGGAGTGTGGGAACAAACCCTTTTTCACGTCCTGCACGATTCAGGGTCCCCGGTTCAGGGTTTGGGTTTCTGGAGAAGGCCGCACACACATAAATAAATAAACTTGGGAAAATATTAATTTGGAAAACCGGGACCAGGCGGTAGCTGAACTCTAGTGGCAGAACTACTACCCGCTCTGGCTTCACCATCCCTTTTATTAAGATTAAAATCATAAGATAGACCCGTCTCCCCCAGGCTGGAAACACCAGTAAAAGCCAATCAGTAGATCTTCTTAGGACTAACAGGTGGGGGCTGCTTCAACCACCCACATCCCAGTAACCAGCTCCGACCCCTCAGAGCAGCCAAGGTTGACCAGCCCTCCGAACTCCCTGTCCACAGCTCTCCACCATCGAAACAAGCCTGTCCCCAGCCAGGCCGGGACAGGAAAGGAAACGCTGGGCCTTAGGCTCCCTTGTTGCAGGTGGGGATGGAGACAGAGAGGAGAGGGGTGAGGAAGAAGCCGAACAGGCAGTCAGAGAGGGAAGGAGGGGCCGGTCCAGCAGGACTGCAGTGGGGTGGGGGTGTGGGGGCTGTGCTGGGTGGGCCACCGGGCCTCGAGGGCCAAAGAGCCTCCTCCACCTGCCTCTCCCCCTGCCCACCTCTCCCCTCCGCCTGCCTCTCCTTCCCCCCGCCCGCCTCTCCCCCCTGCCCGCCTCCCCCCCCCCGCCCCCGCCCGCCTCTCTGCCAGCCCAGCTGCTTCGCCAGGACTTGCATTTCACTCACTCCCCCTGTCCCCTCCCCGACTTCGGGGCAGCCTCCTCTCACGCCCTCAGTCCCCACCGGGCACCGGGTGCTTCCCCGTCCGGGTGCCTCTGCCAGCAAAGAACCAGTCAGTCTGGGCGTTGAGCAGGTGTCTCCCTCAGGCCCAGCATCACGTGTAACCTTAGCAATGGTCTGAACTGCTGCCTCAGTTTACCCACGAGGGGCTCCCAACTTTGATCCATAGGGTCAAGTTTTCACCCTCAAAATGATGGCACAGCTGGACCTGGAATGCGGGCCTCCTAGCCCTTCCCTGGCCGAGGGGTGCGCCTGTTCCCCCCGGGCCGGGCCCCTCGGCTCCGTCCCCGGCCTCCACCCTCTGTGCCTGTGTGTGCCCCCGTCAGCATGCGTCCCCCCGGGGCTGGGGCCCGGCCCTGCCGCTCTGCCCAGCTAGCATCTGTCCCGGCGGACCCGGAAAGGTAACCCAGGGCCTCAGGCCAAAGCCTCTCACAGGGGCTCGGGGCGCTCGGGGGACGATTTCTGGCCAGCAGAGCCTTCGGGCCTCCTGAGAGCCCCCGCCCGGGCCCAGGGCTGCCAGATCCACGGGAGGAGCCCCTCTCTCTTTCCTGGCATGGCCACTGGGCAACAGGGTGGCGAAGGCCCCCATGGTCTGAGCATGTGCATGTGTGTGCATGTGTGTGCATGTGTGTGTGTGCACGTGTGTGCGGGGAGCCCATCTGGCGGGGATCAGGTCTCTGCCAGCCTGGTCAGGGGAGGCTGCCCACCTCTCCGCCCCCACCCCCACACCCACCGGGGACCACACAGCCTGTGAGCAGCTCTTTCTGCAACACTTCCTGAGCCCGCAACACAGGTGACCAGAGCAGACCCACCGAGCCCCGAGGGGAGGTAGCTGGAGCAGCCACGTCACGCCACGTGACACCACGTCATGCCACATCTCACCACATCACGCCACACCACATCATGCCACGTCACACCACATCATGCCACATCACACCACATCACACCACGTCATGCCACATCACACCACATCGTGCCACGTCACGCCACGTCACACCACATCACGCCACATCACACCACATCGTGCCACATCACGCCACGTCACACCACATCGCGCCACGTCATGCCACATCACGCCATGTCACACCACATCATGCCACGTCACACCACGTCACGCCCTGGATTCTGAGGCGGAGTGCCACCCCCTCTGCTGCCCGAAACCAGCTGACTGCGAAGTCCCAGGAGGCCCTGAGGAGGAAGCAGCTTTAAAGGTGAGAGCGGAGGAAGCAGGGGGTGCCTAAAACAACAGCTGGCATTTCCTGAGGCCGTGCTCTGGCAAAGCTCTGACGCCGTGTGGCGGGTCTGTCACTCTGTGCTGTCTGGGGGCAGAGGCGGGGGGGGGGGGGGCAGTGCTGCCAAGATCACCGCCTGGCTGGGTGAGAGCTCACCGGTGCGGAAGCAGGGTTTGCAGAGGACAAGCAAACACCGAGGGGCGGGGGGCATCATCCAGCTGCCCTGTCTGCTTACCTCATAGTCTGGGAAAGCCCGACTGGCCACCCAGCCTCCATTACCATCAGACAGCGCACCGGACGGTAAACACCCAACTGGCCACCCAGCTACCATCACCACCAGACAGAGCACCGGACGGTAAACACCCGACTGGCCACCCAGCCTCCATCACCACCAGACAGAGCACCGGACAGTAAACACCCGACTGGCCACCCAGCCTCCATCTCCACCAGACAGAGCACCAGACGGTAAACACCCAACTGGCCACCCAGCTACCATCACCACCAGACAGAGCACCGGACGGTAAACACCCAACTGGCCACCCAGCTACCATCACCACCAGACAGAGCACCGGACGGTAAACACCCGACTGGCCACCCAGCTACCATTACCACCAGACAGAGCACCAGACGGTAAACACCCAACTGGCCACCCAGCTACTATTACCACCAGACAGAGCACCGGACGGTAAACACCCAACTGGCCACCCAGCCTCCATCACCACCAGACAGAGCACCGGACGGTAAACACCCGACTGGCCACCCAGCTACCATTACCACCAGATAGAGCACCGGACGGTAAACACCCAACTGGCCACCCAGCTACTATTACCACCAGACAGAGCACCGGACGGTAAACACCCAACTGGCCACCCAGCCTCCATCACCACCAGACAGAGCACCGGACGGTAAACACTCAACTGGCCACCCAGCCTCCATCACCACCAGACAGAGCACCGGACGGTAAACACCCGACTGGCCACCCAGCCTCCATCACCCCCAGACAGAGCACCAGACGGTAAACACCCAACTGGCCACCCAGCCTCCATCACCACCAGACAGAGCACCGGACGGTAAACACCCGACTGGCCACCCAGCCTCCATCACCACCAGACAGAGCACCGGACGGTAAACACCCAACTGGCCACCCAGCCTCCATCACCACCAGACAGAGCACCGGACGGTAAACACCCGACTGGCCACCCAGCCTCCATCACCACCAGACAGAGCACCGGACGGTAAACACCCAACTGGCCACCCAGCCTCCATCACCACCAGACAGAGCACCGGACGGTAAACACCCAACTGGCCACCCAGCTACTATTACCACCAGACAGAGCACCGGACAGTAAACACCCAACTGGCCACCCAGCCTCCATCACCCCCAGACAGAGCACCGGACGGTAAACACCCGACTGGCCACCCAGCCTCCATCACCACCAGACAGAGCACCGGACGGTAAACACCCAACTGGCCACCCAGCCTCCATCACCACCAGACAGAGCACCGGACGGTAAACACCCGACTGGCCACCCAGCTACCATAACCACCAGACAGAGCACCGGACAGTAAACACCCGACTGGCCACCCAGCCTCCATCACCACCAGACAGAGCACCGGACGGTAAACACCCGACTGGCCACCCAGCTACCATTACCCCCAGACAGAGCACCGGGCGGTAAACACCCAACTGGCCACCCAGCCTCCATCACCACCAGACAGAGCACCGGACGGTAAACACCCGACTGGCCACCCAGCTACCATTGCCACCAGACAGAGCACCGGGCGGTATACACCCGACTGGCCACCCAGCTACCATTACCACCAGACAGAGCACCAGACGGTTACCCCCCCCCCTCACCCTTTGGCCCCTGCCTTCGCCCCAGACAGCTTGTCTTCTGTTGTGCTCCACACCCTCTGGCCCCAGGAGCCTCCCAGCCCCAGCCCCAGCCCCAGCCCCTCCCTCTGCCCCTGCCCCTGCCCAGCCCCAGGCCCAGCCCCAGCCCCTGTTCCAGCCCCAGCCTCAGCCCAGCCCCAGGCCCAGGCCCAGCCCCAGTCCCAGTCCCAGCCCCAGTCCCAGCCCCAACCCCTGCCCCTGTCCCTGCCCCAGTCCCTGCCCCTGCCCCAGTCCCAGCCTCAGCCCCTGCCCCTGCCCTAGCCCCAGCCCCTGCCCCAGTCCCAGCCCCAGTCCCTGCCCCTGTCCCTGCCCCTGCCCCAGTCCCAGCCCCAGCCCCTGCCCCTGTCCCTGCCCCAGTCCCTGCCCCAGTCCCAGTCCCAGCACCAGCCACAGCCCCAGCCCCTGCCCCTGCCCAGCCCCTGCCCCTGCCTCTGCCTCTGCCCCTGCCCCTGCCCCAGCTCCTGCCCAGCCCCTCCCCCAGCCCCAGCCCCACAGGTGATGTGAAGGTCAGATTGTGACGTCCAGACAGCTGGGGACCCCCATGTGCTCATTGAGACCAAAAGCCTGACTTTCCCGGGAAGCCAGCCCTCCAGAAACTGGCTATTGTCACATCCTTGCACACGGGAGCCCACTCTGCCTCAACGGACGCCAGCCCCACCCCTGCAGCACCTCGGGGGCTGACAGGGCTGGGGTTTCCTGGCAAACCAAGTGTGAGAAATGCCAGGTTACAGGTTTCTAAACGGTGGGGCTTCTCGGAGTCCCTAACAGCGGTGCTCACGGTTCCCTCTAAGAGGAGGAGGGAGTGTGCAGACGCGGAAGCTCCCGGAAGGGATGTGAGCAGTGGTCTTGCCAGCCCTGTCAAAGGCTGCGGCTCCCAGCTGAGCCAGGCGGGCCCGGCCTTGCACACTGCTGGCCACAGTCAGCAGCCGGGGCGGGGTGGGGCCCCACGGGTGACGGGGGTGACCGCCGCAGCGACGGGCACGGCTGTTTGGCAAGTGCTTGTCTCTCGTGTCAGTTACACGCTTTTCTGGGAGGTGACAGGTTTGGCAGGTGTGATTCAACTACCAGGCCAGCCCTTTTCAATGGCTGTGCAAAGTCGGCTCTGTCCTCAGGGCACTTTCCCACACACGCTCCCCCCTGATCTTCAGAGCAGCCCTTTGAGGTGAGCGGGCAGGGTGGTGTGAGAAAGCGGTGCTCAATGGTTGCTTAACCCCTGGAGGCCTCAGTTCCCTCATCTGTAAAGCGGGAGGAGACCTGCTCCTGCTTTGAGGACTGGATGAGATAAAATGAGGAAGGAAGGCAGAGGCAACCAATCCAAATGGAAATCATCTCTGTTTTACCGATGCTAAAACTGAGGCTTTAGTTCAACCGCCCACAGGTTACTAAGTGGGCTCCTGAATCAAACATGTTTTGTGACGGGAAGTATCAAAAATGTTTTCATTTGCCCATCAACACTCTTTTGGTCAAAACGTCAGAGTCAGTGGCTACAGGGAGACAAGTCTGACATTGGGATGGAAATACCAGATCGCTCTCTTCTCCTGAGACAATTAATGAAGAGGTAGTGGACTGAGTCTACCAACAGATAAGCCACTAATTTTCTAAGTATCAGAAAGCTAGAGCCCTGGCTGGTGTGGCTCAGTGGATAGAGCGTCAGCCTGCGGACTGAAGGGCCCCCAGTTCGATTCCGGTCATGGGCACATGCCTGGCTGGCAGGCTTGATCCCTAGTGTGGAGTGTACAGGAGGCAGCCGATCCATAATTCTCTCTCGTCATTGATGTTTCTAGATCTCTGTCCCTCTCCCTTCCTCTCTGGAATCAGTTTATATGTAGAAAGGAAGCTAGAGAAAACCTTCATGGGCCTTTGCCAATTTAGTGGGTTTAGTGATCCACCACAGATCCAGTATCTACAAGGCTCCTCTGCCCATACACTTCCTGACCGATACTCTGAGGAAAGGGTAAGAAATGCATGTGAAATACTAATAATATATAAGCATGTGCTTGGGGGGAATGTGTGCTCTCACAGAAATGAAAGAATTTAAAAAGCTATTTTTTTATAGAAATCAGGACAGTGGTGTCGGGGGAATTGACTAGGAAAGAACACGGGGGAATCTTTTGGAGTGAATGGAAGGGTTCTACATTTTGTGAATGGGATAAAGGTTATTACAACAGGTATATACAATCGTCAAAACTGTACTCTTAAAGTCTTTATGTGTTGTTATATGTAATTATCTATACTAATAAAAGGGTAATATGCTAATTAGACTGAATATCTTCTGGATTACCTTCCAGACGTCCTTCTGGATGTCCTTCCCGACAAAGCCATGTTGGCGGGACCAAGGCAGAGAAGGTGAGAGGCTATCAGGCAGGCAGGGGAGAATAGTTAGGGGGACCAGGCCAGCAGGGGAGAGCAGTTAGGGCAAATAGGCTGACAGGGGAGAGCAGTTAGGGGGATCAGGCTGGCAGGTAGGTGAGTGGTTAGGAGCCAGAGGTCCCAGATTGGAGAGAGTGTAGGCCAAGCTGAGGTGACCCCTTTCCCATGCATGAATTTCATGCACCGGGCCTCTAGTCTATATATATAAAAGCCTAATATGCAAAGTGTCCCCTTGGGAGTTTGACCAGGAGACCAGGAGTTCCATCACTCACTATGATGTGCACTGACCACCAGGGGGCAGCATGGAATGAAGCAAGGCCCTGGCTGGCAGCTGGAAAGCCTCTATTGGCCCTGATCACCTGCCAGGCCTAGGGGCCCTACTTATGCAAGAATTTCATGCACTGGGCCTCTAGTACCAATAAAAAGAGTATTGGAAAAGGATATGTTTTACAATAGCAACAAAAAATATAAAGGAAGAATGAATCTAACCAAAACTGTGTGACACTTTAATGGAGAAAAATATGAAGCAATATTAAGAGAGGTAGAAGAACTTAAATAGAGATATGCCAAGCTCATGGATAGAATGATCCAATATTATAAAGTTGTCAGTTTTGCCTAAGTTAATGAATGAATTTCTTATAATGCTCATCAGAATCCTGACTCGATACACCATTGTTGCCACTCAGATGTAAAGCTGCCCTGGCCAGTGCTTCTCCGTGGTGGAGTGTTGGCCTGTGCACCCAACGATCACAGGTTTGAGTACCTGTCGAGGGCACATACCTGGGTGGCACATACCTGTGGGGGAGGCAACCGGTCGACGTGTCTCTGTCACATCAGGTTTCTCTTTCTCTCCCCATCCCCTCCACCCTCGCTTCAACTCGCTCTAAAATTCAATGGAAAAAAACATCCTTGGATTAACAAATTATTTATGTATTTAATATGTTTTATTGATTTTTCACAGAGAGGAAGGGAGAGGATAGAAAGTCAGAAACATCGATGAGAGAGAAACATTGATCAGCCGCCTCTTGCCCACCCCCTACTGGGGATGTGCCCGCAGCCAAGGTTCATGCCCTTGACCGGAATCGAACCAGGGACCCTTCAGTCCGCAGGCCGAGGCTCTCTCCACTGAGCCACACTGGTTTTGGTGAATTAACAAACTTTTAAAAAATTTATAGGTAAAGCAAATTTATATGTAAGTCAAGACAATTTTGAAAAACAAGAAGACAGGAGAGACGCGCACTGTTTATCTCAAGAATTACTTAAAGGTTTTGGTGACTGGGACAGTGAGGTGTCGACTCTGTCAGTCATTAGGAAAGAGACAGCTTAGTAACCCTAGGGACGCCTGACATGTGACCGAGTGGCACTGCAGATGAGCAGGGAGGGGGCGGTGCTAGCGAAGTCATCTGTCCTTACGGGGGATGATGTTGCCACTGCCCCCCACTCACAAAAACCAGTCCCAGGCAGACTGGAGACCTACCTGTCAAACAATATCCTCCTGGCCTTGCAGGAAATCGGGCTTCTCCAGATAAACAACAAGGGCAGGACCTTTCCTGGGCACACAGGACTGGCTGCCCAGGGACTGCTGAGGAATTAGTTTCTTGGACTAAGACAGTGGTCAGCAAACTGCGGCTCTCGAGCTGACCACTGACCTAGACTCTGGATTCCAATAATTACAGGCTGTTGTTGTTCCTTGTGATTAAGTCCCTATCCCAATGGTCGGCAAACTCATTAGTCAACAGGGTGGCAAACCATGGCTCGTGAGCCGCATGTGGCTTGCGAGCCGCAGTTTGCTGACCACTAGACTAAGAGAAGTGAGGTGCCTGTGGCTGAGCTGTCCATGGTGTTCTTGGGTGTGGTGGGGAGCCGTCTCTAGGTTTGAAATAATTCTGTTTCTCCCTGAGCATCCGTGGCGCGGCCCCTGAGCATCAGCTCTGTGCTTGGTCCCTGAGCACCAGCTCTGTGCGTGGTCCCTGAGCACCAGCTCTGTGCATGGTTCCTGAGCACCCAGCTCTGTGCATGGTCCCTGAGCACCCAGCTCTGTGCATGGTCCCTGAGCACCAGCTCTGTGCATGGTCCCTGAGCACCAGCTCTGTGCATGGTCCCTGAGCACCCAGCTCTGTGCATGGTCCCTGAGCACCCAGCTCTGTGCATGGTACCTGAGCACCAGCTCTGTGCATGGTCCCTGAGCACCCAGCTCTGTGCATGGTCCCTGAGCACCCAGCTCTGTGCTTGGTCCCTGAGCACCCAGCTCTGTGCATGGTCCCTGAGCACCCAGCTCTGTGCATGGTCCCTGAGCACCAGCTCTGTTTATGGTTCCTGAGCACCCAGCTCTGTGCATGGTCCCTGAGCACCCAGCTCTGTGCATGGTTCCTGAGCACCCAGCTCTGTGCATGGTCCCTGAGCACCCAGCTCTGAGCATGGTCCCTGAGCACCAGCTCTGTGCATGGTCCCTGAGCACCCAGCTCTGTGCATGGTCCCTGAGCACCCAGCTCTGTGCATGGTCCCTGAGCACCAGCTCTGTGCATGGTCCCTGAGCACCAGCTCTGTGCATGGTCCCTGAGCACTCAGCTCTGTGCATGGTCCCTGAACACCCAGCTCTGTGCATGGTCCCTGAACACCCAGCTCTGTGCATGGTCCCTGAGCACCAGCTCTGTGCATGGTCCCTGAGCACCCAGCTCTGTGTATGGTGCCTGAGCACCCAGCTCTGTGCATGGTCCCTGAGTACCAGCTCTGTGCATGGTCCCTGAGCACCCAGCTCTGTGCATGGTCCCTGAGTACCAGCTCTGTGCATGGTCCCTGAGCACCCAGCTCTGTGCATGGTCCCTGAGCACCCAGCTCTGTGCATGGTCCCTGAGCACCCATCTCCCCGGCCTGGTCCCTGAGCACCCAGCTCTGTGCATGGTCCCTGAGCACCAGCTCTGTTTATGGTCCCTGAGCACCCAGCTCTGTGCATGGTCCCTGAGCACCCAGCTCTGTGCATGGTCCCTGAGTACCCAGCTCTGTGCATGGTCCCTGAGCACCAGCTCTGTGCATGGTCCCTGAGCACCAGCTCTGTGCATGGTCCCTGAGTACCAGCTCTGTGCATGGTCCCTGAGCACCAGCTCTGTGCATGGTCCCTGAGCACCAGCTCTGTGCATGGTCCCTGAGCACCAGCTCTGTGCATGGTCCCTGAGCACCAGCTCTGTGCATGGTCCCTGAGCACCAACTCTGTGCATGGTCCCTGAGCACCAGCTCTGTGCATGGTCCCTGAGCACCAGCTCTGTGCATGGTCCCTGAGCACCCAGCTCTGTGCGTGGTCCCTGAGCACCAGCTCTGTGCATGGTCCCTGAGCACCCAGCTCTGTGCGTGGTCCCTGAGCACCAGCTCTGTGCATGGTCCCTGAGCACCCAGCTCTGTGCATGGTCCCTGAGCACCAGCTCTGTGCATGGTCCCTGAGTAGCCAGCTCTGTGCATGGTCCCTGAGCACCAGCTCTGTGCATGGTCCCTGAGTAGCCAGCTCTGTGCATGGTCCCTGAGCACCAACTCTGTGCATGGTCCCTGAGCACCAGCTCTGTTATGGTCCCTGAGTACCAGCTCTGTGCATGGTCCCTGAGCACCAACTCTGTGCATGGTCCCTGAGCACCAGCTCTGTGCATGGTCCCTGAGCACCCAGCTCTGTGCGTGGTCCCTGAGCACCCAGCTCTGTTTATGGTCCCTGAGCACCAGCTCTGTGCATGGTCCCTGAGCACCAGCTCTGTGCATGGTCCCTGAGCACCAGCTCTGTGCATGGTCCCTGAGCACCAACTCTGTGCATGGTCCCTGAGCACCCAGCTCTGTGCATGGTCCCTGAGCACCAGCTCTGTTTATGGTCCCTGAGCACCAGCTCTGTGCATGGTCCCTGAGCACCAGCTCTGTGCATGGTCCCTGAGCACCAGCTCTGTGCATGGTCCCTGAGCACCAGCTCTGTGCATGGTCCCTGAGCACCAACTCTGTGCATGGTCCCTGAGCACCCAGCTCTGTGCATGGTCCCTGAGTACCAGCTCTGTTTATGGTCCCTGAGCACCAGCTCTGTGCATGGTCCCTGAGCACCAGCTCTGTTTATGGTCCCTGAGCACCAGCTCTGTGCATGGTCCCTGAGCACCAGCTCTGTGCATGGTCCCTGAGCACCAGCTCTGTGCATGGTCCCTGAGCACCAGCTCTGTGCATGGTCCCTGAGCACCAACTCTGTGCATGGTCCCTGAGCACCCAGCTCTGTGCATGGTCCCTGAGCACCAGCTCTGTTCATGGTCCCTGAGCACCAGCTCTGTGCATGGTCCCTGAGCACCAGCTCTGTGCATGGTCCCTGAGCACCAGCTCTGTGCATGGTCCCTGAGCACCAGCTCTGTGCATGGTCCCTGAGCACCAACTCTGTGCATGGTCCCTGAGCACCCAGCTCTGTGCATGGTCCCTGAGTACCAGCTCTGTGCATGGTCCCTGAGCACCAGCTCTGTGCATGGTCCCTGAGCACCAGCTCTGTGCATGGTCCCTGAGCACCAGCTCTGTGCATGGTCCCTGAGTACCCAGCTCTGTGCATGGTCCCTGAGCACCAGCTCTGTGCATGGTCCCTGAGCACCAACTCTGTGCATGGTCCCTGAGCATCAGCTCTGTGCATGGTCCCTGAGCACCAACTCTGTGCATGGTCCCTGAGCACCAGCTCTGTGCATGGTCCCTGAGCACCAGCTCTGTGCATGGTCCCTGAGCACCAACTCTGTGCATGGTCCCTGAGTACCCAGCTCTGTGCATGGTCCCTGAGCACCAGCTCTGTGCATGGTCCCTGAGCACCAACTCTGTGCATGGTCCCTGAGCACCAGCTCTGTGCATGGTCCCTGAGCACCAACTCTGTGCATGGTCCCTGAGCACCCAGCTCTGTGCATGGTCCCTGAGTACCAGCTCTGTGCATGGTCCCTGAGCACCAGCTCTGTGCATGGTCCCTGAGCACCAGCTCTGTGCATGGTCCCTGAGCACCCAGCTCTGTGCATGGTCCCTGAGCACCAGCTCTGTGCATGGTCCCTGAGCACCAGCTCTGTGCATGGTCCCTGAGCACCAACTCTGTGCATGGTCCCTGAGTACCCAGCTCTGTGCATGGTCCCTGAGTACCAGCTCTGTGCATGGTCCCTGAGCACCAACTCTGTGCATGGTCCCTGAGCACCAGCTCTGTGCATGGTCCCTGAGCACCAGCTCTGTTTATGGTCCCTGAGCACCCATCTCCCCGGCCTGGTCCCTGAGCACCAGCTCTGTGCATGGTCCCTGAGCACCCATCTCCCCGGCCTGGTCCCTGAGCACCAGCTCTGTGCATGGTCCCTGAGCACCCAGCTCTGTGCATGGTCCCTGAGCACCAGCTCTGTGCATGGTCCCTGAGCACCCAGCTCTGTGCATGGTCCCTGAGCACCAGCTCTGTGCATGGTCCCTGAGCATCAGCTCTGTGCTTGGTCCCTGAGCACCAGCTCTGTTTATGGTCCCTGAGCACCCAGCTCTGTGCATGGTCCCTGAGCACCCAGCTCTGTGCACAGTCCCTGAGCACCAGCTCTGTTTATGGTCCCTGAACACCCAGCTCTGTGCATGGTCCCTGAGCACCCAGCTCTGTGCATGGTCCCTGAGCACCCAGCTCTGTGCATGGTCCCTGAGCACCCAGCTCTGTGCATGGTCCCTGAGCACCCAGCTCTGTGCATGGTCCCTGAGCACCAGCTCTGTGCATGGTACCTGAGCACCCAGCTCTGTGCACAGTCCCTGAGCACCAGCTCTGTTTATGGTCCCTGAGCACCCATCTCCCCGGCCTGGTCCCTGAGCACCAGCTCTGTGCATGGTCCCTGAGCACCCAGCTCTGTGCATGGTCCCTGAGCACCAGCTCTGTGCATGGTCCCTGAGCACCCAGCTCTGTGCATGGTCCCTGAGCACCAGCTCTGTTTATGGTCCCTGAGCACCAGCTCTGTGCATGGTCCCTGAGCACCCAGCTCTGTGCATGGTCCCTGAGTAGCCAGCTCTGTGCATGGTCCCTGAGCACCCAGCTCTGTGCATGGTCCCTGAGCACCAGCTCTGTGCATGGTACCTGAGCACCCAGCTCTGTGCATGGTCCCTGAGCACCAGCTCTGTGCATGGTTCCTGAGCACCCAGCTCCGCGGTGCGGTCCCTGAGCACCCATCTCCCCGGCCTGGTCCCTGAGCACAGCTCCGCGGCGTGGCCCCTGACCAGGCCGGCGCTTTGCACCATGCCAACAATGGTTCTTCCAAGGCGGCTGATGACTGAAACCGTCCAAGGCAGAACTCCAGTGTCAGCAAAGTCAGCTTTGGAGTCTTGAGCTTCTCGCCCTGCATTTTTTTTTTTTTAATTATGAAGGTAGCTTTTATTCAAAATTAAATAAGCTAAAGCAAGTTGTTCAGAAACTTGTACAAACTACTTAACTACATAAAATAAAATAAACTACATAATATAAAGTTATCAGGGGGAGTCCTAAGTTTGCAGCAAACAATTACAGAAGTCTCTAGGGCAGCATGAGTATAAACATGGTGATCTCCTTGTGATGAGTGAGGCATAAGAGACCAGAAATAAGAAATAAAGCCTACCATAAAAGCTTAGTTCTACATTAAGCTTCTCCTCTTCCCTCAGGTCCTTCATGGGTTTATTTTCTAAAAACAAACATATCGTGTCAGACTATAAATTACACAGATGGGCAGTTAACATGAAAAGCCCCAGGAAATGTACAAACTAACTGGTTCTGAACTGAGTTCTCCAGTTGCCTTTATGCACAATTAAATGTAAACCGTACCTTCCCAGTCTAAGTGTTCTGTGACTAGGTGCTCAGTGCCAGGTCGGGTTGGCCGTTGAGCCTGAAAACTGGCTCCTGTCAGCCACTGGGAGCCACACGTTTTCATAAAGAAGAAAGTGTCACAGTCAAGGTCAAGCTGCTCAGCAAGAGCAGGAGCTCTCTGTGTTTTTGGCTCCCGAGGGCCAGTTGTTCAGATACCAGGCATCCAATGTGGCACCCACGCTGCTGGCGACTGCCCTCCCCAGTGCCCCGAGGTCCTCTGTCTGACCCTGGGCAGGTCACCTCGTCTCTCCCTGTCCCCAGCAGTGCCTGTCTATAGAACAGAGCTATCGGGGGACCATGTGCCAGTGGGTGGAGAAGCATCCTCCGTGGTCTGAAGCACCCGTCGACCACGGGAAAGCATGGCCAGGAATCAAAGCCTGGACTTAAGAAGGTAGATTTTACTTAATTTTATTTTATTGATTTTTTACAGAGAGGAAGGGAGAGGGATAGAAAGTCAGCAACATCGATGAGAGAGAAAAACATCAATGAGAGAGAAACATCGATCAGCTGCCTCTTGCATATCCCCTACTGGGGATGTGCCCGCAGCCAAGGTCCATGCCCTTGACCGAAATCAAACTTGGGACCTTACAGTCCGCAGGCTGATGCTTTGTCCACTGAGCCAAACCGGTTTCGGCTTAAGAAAGTGGGTTTTGGACAACACGTTGGGTGTCCGCTTCGGCAGGATGATTCTTTGGGGACTGAGTGACAGGAGGCTCCGCAAAGGCCTCTTGAATCACCCCAGAGGGACCCGCCCACCCCAAGGGGAG
The DNA here is from genome assembly GCA_027563665.1 of Antrozous pallidus. NCBI lineage: Eukaryota > Metazoa > Chordata > Mammalia > Chiroptera > Vespertilionidae > Antrozous > Antrozous pallidus. The sequence goes on along the minus strand of CM050518.1, from coordinate 88,981,959 downwards.
TCAGGCTCAATGATGACTGCTCCGGTTGGCCCTCGGCATGGCCTTCCGGCTGGGGAATTGTTGAGCAGGGCTGGGAGTAAGGCCAGCTTCTTCCTGTCACCCACGGCAAACCTGTCACTTCCCGGTTCTCCTTAATGTGAGCCGCTTTCTCTCACTCACATGCAGGTGAATGCATTTGCACTCAGAGGTGGCTGTTTATGATGTAACCACATGATGAGACTGCACACTTTTCATTTGTCTTGTGTGTTTATTTGTGTGTCTTTTTTATAGAAGAATGTCCCTTTCCCGAGATCATCAATATATTTTATATTTTCTTCTAATGTACTTTTAGCCCTCTAAAATGATTTTAGTCTTCATCCATCTCCCACTTATTTTTGTGACTGCTATGAGGTTGGGTTACAACTTTTTGTCCATAATGAACAACTAACTGGCTCTCAACACCAAATTGGATTTCCTGACATAATACCTTGAAATGATGACTTTTGTCAAAGATTAAATTCCCATATGTACACACCTTTGTTTCTGGACTTTGTATTTTGTCCCATTGAGGCAACTGTCTATTCCTGTACCAATAAAATTATTTGTTTCTTACATATTTTAATGTCTTTGTAGCTCACTGTTCTCTCTTTAAATTGAGTTGGCTATTGCTAAGTAATTATTTTTCACAAAATTTAGGATTAACTTATCATGATATTAAATTTTAAAACAAGTATCCCAGAATTTACTAACCCAATTGTGTGTTTTCCCCTAAATAAAAGTTGAAGCACTTATTTTTCTTCAGATTTCAGAAACTTTTATCAAAAATTATTATTTTCATGACAAGAATCTATTTTCCTTATAAGATGATACAAGTCCTTAGCTTGGCTTCTTGGCCTACAGAGACTTTTAAAGGTTAATATGAAATTCCTTATTACCAGGCAATGTTAAAGAGCTAAGGTTGGTTTTATAGAATCAATAAAGCCCCTTGGATATTCCCCAAACTTCCTCGGAATGTCATATTTTAGATTATGCATAGAATCTCTATTCTTGCTACAATTGTGTAATCAGACAAAATTGAGTAAGACTAGACTTATTTTGCAAACAGATTGGCTTCACTGTAGTTATCTTTGCTAGAAATGGAATGACTGTAAGATTGTGTTTCCATAGGAAACGATAGTGTTCCCATGATCAGATTCTAGCCCTGTTCACTGTTGTTGAGTGTTTATCATCTACTTACAAACTTCAGAGAAACCACCACAATCCATCCTGTAGGGAGAATCTTCATGCCTGTGGTATGGGCCACACAGGAGAGATCTCCAGAATACAGACGGCATCATCAGAGACGGCCAAACTGCAAACCAAGACAACCCATCCAGTTGGAATGACCTCCTCATTCTACCCCTTCAACATGCTTCTAACGCAAATCTACACACGTTCTCAGCTGGCTGCTCTCCAGACAAAGAAACTGTGTTCATAATTTGTTCCAAACTCGAACCTTTGTTTTTCTTTTGTTCCCATAGAAATGCCTCTTATTCAGTCGCCTGGTTGTTCACACCGCAGATACCTGCAACGCCGCCTCCTGAGATAGCAAATCCCCATGGTCCTCCTGCCTAAGTAATCGCGAGCATCTGTGCTCGCCATGACATCGTGCCGTGTCTGTGTAAGTAACTCATACAAAGTAAAGCCCAATTAATGACACATCGCCCAAAGAAATGTGCACTGACTCAGAAAAGTAATGTCTGAATCTGATTATCGCTCATTTGACTTATTTAGAGGATGAGACCTCGGTTCCTGGGAATCTCTACTCTGGGGCATTTCTTAAACCTTGGCCATTATGCTCATCACATGGTCCACTCTCATGCTGCGTATTCTCTCAAGGGTTTTAAACGCCTTTCAGCAGATACTCACACAACAAATAATATCCATCAGGATTAGACAACTTGAGGAACTCAGTGACCTGACCTCCCACATCCATGACGGCAGTCGCTGCTGGTAACAGCGACTCACAACCATCTCTTCTGACAACTCAACCAGCAGGCACAGGGAATATGGGATTCCGTGGCCAGACTACACCGAGAGCAGTCACCGAGAGCATACTCTCAGCTTATGGAGGGAATGACCGAAAGGAGAGACTTACTAAAATTAAATAGAAAATGGAGACCAGACTTGAAAATTCCCTGAGCAGACAAAACCACTCAAGACATGTAAGTGAAACTTAATTTAGCTTATTTTGCGAAACTTAACTTGGGCTGCTTCCTGTAAATGCCTAATAATTATAAAGAAATTTAAGTCACCTTCCTCAAAATAGTATGAGAGAAGCACTTTTAACCAATCTCCTGCCATCTGGAGCTCTGTTATAATAACTAACCATTGTGAAGGTTACGCAACTTCCTCACCTTATTGGTCATCCTATGATGTCATGCCCCTGAGCTCCACATACTAGTTATTGATTTCCTGGGTTTTATTGAGCTACTTCTGGATTTTTGATACATGATAATCTCAGTCATCTCCTAATTTGGGCATCCCCATCAGACCCTCCAATCAGTCCCTGTGTTCCTGACCCCTCTCCAGCCCTCATTTCACATGGGCCCTGCAGACTGCCTCCCCTGCACGCTCTGTAAGCCCTTCAAATTCAACACGCCCCAAACAGCAACTGGACAGTCATTAGGGAAAATATAGCATTGGATCCATCCCTCAAACTGTACACCAGAATCAATTCCAAATGGATGAAAGATCTGTATTTAAAGAGTAAAGACATGCAAGTATTCAAATAAAGACTAAATCTGCAAGATTGAACATACATACCATTTAATAGGAAAAATCTATGAAGGTAAGCTTTCAGGCTCATTCTGGCTAAACTATTAAACTTAGAAATATATATATATATATATATATATATATATATATATATATATCACTTTCAGGACAAAAAAAATCACTTTTAAGGAGGAAAATAAAGCAGGTGTTAGATCTCTTTCCAGCAGCACTCTGGGCAGTGCCAGGACGAAGGAGAAATGTCTACAAGGAAAAGAGCGTGTGATCCAAGTGGATCGCCAGCCAAGTTGGACCTTAAGTATAAAGGCAAGAGCTCAGATTTTCAGACATGAAGGGACTAAAAAAAGGCAGCTTCTGAGTGCTTTTGAAAAATCTGCTTGGTGGTGAAGTGAAATCTTGCTCACTAAAGGATGCATCAAAATAAAGAGCCTTATTCTGAAGCCACAGAAATGGCCTGGTGGAGAGCACAAAGCCCACTTAGGAACAGGCATGCCCTTGCACATCCTAGAGAAGTGCGGTTGCAGAATGCAAATGGAAACCAGCGAAGATACATGACACCAGCATCAGGTCTGGGATATTTTTATTTTTTTAATATATTTTATTGATTTTTTACAGAGAGGAAGGGAGAAGCATAGAGAGTCAGAAACATTGATGAGAGAGAAACATCGATCAGCTGCCTCTTGCACACCTCCTGCTGGGGATGTGCCTGCAACCAAGGTACGTGCCCTTGCCCGGGATCGAACCTGGGACCCTTCAGTCCATAGGCCAATGCTCTATCCACTGAGCCAGACCGCTCAGGCAATTCAGACATTTTTCCATGAACAACATGGTTGAGAACCAAATTGTTCAAGATGGGAGACATTTGAGAACCAACTTTCTTGAACATCTGCCATCTTTTAAAAGCACTCCCAAATCTGTGTCAAGGCCACCCTTTAGAAGGGAGTGCACACCCCAGTAACCGGAGTGCCCATCCACCAGTTTCACCACCAGCTAGCTGCCTGGACCCATCCCATGGGGTTTCAGCCCCTGAGCAGAAGAAAGGGCTGTAGAATATCAGTTATCACTCTCTTGAGAAAACCCAAGACTGACATTTTTTTTCATTTTTTAAAACCTCCTTATAGTGAATATTGGGCCTGGTCTTCCGAAGTAACTTCTCATTTTTGTCCTTCTGAAAAATTTCCATCCAGTGTTTACATGAGCCCAGCTGTTTCCAAGAAAACAGGACGAAAAGCTGGAGAAAAGCTCCCGCCCACAACAAACTTCCTTCTCCGTCTGGATCCCCAGCTGTGCAGGGTGTGGCTGGGTACCATTTGGCAGAGGGCTTGCTGTTGTTTGGCTGAGTTACTTACATAAAACATTCATTCTAAAAAAAAATGTTTCACAATGTAAGGGAGTAGGAGGGAGGTATGGATAAATGCCAGAAAGATTTTATATATATATATATATATATTACACATAAATGATGATTTTGGGTCTTCATAGGGCAACCTAGTCCAGGAAACTTCTAAGTTTCTAAGGTGGTTGTTCTTTAGTATTAAAATGAATGATTTTGCCGAAACTGATTTGGCTCAGTGGCTAGAGCATCGGCCTTCAGAGTGATAGGTCCCGGGTTCAATTCCGGTCAAGGGTATGTACCTTGGTTGTGGGCACATCCCCAGTAGATGGGGATCTGCAGGAGGCAGCAGATTGATGTTTCTCTCTCACTGATGTTTCTAACTTTCCCTCTCCCTTCCTCTCTAAAAAAATTAATAAAATATATTTTAAAAAATAAATAAAAATAAAATGAATGACTTCTTTTCTCCTCTCAATAGGCCAACATTTCCTTTGCATCCCTGTAAGTAGCCTAACTCCCCTCCCTGCTTTCCCATGAGGCTGTGCCCAGAGAGTCCAGTTCAGCCAGGCAGGGAAGGGCAGAGGAGAACCGGGGACAGGCTGGTCTCTCCAACTCGATAAGGGAAAACAAGGTCGAGAAAGAAGTACCACGGCCATCTTCCTAAACCTTCTCTCGGTCCTTCCGTTGTGCAGGATAAAGGTACACTGTGTGCAGTCTTACACATACCTTTATCGTGTGAGAGCACGTGGGAATAGATGTTGAATACGAGAGGCCCGATGCATGAAATTTGTGCAAGAGGAGGCCTTCCTTCCCCCAGCTGCCGCGCTGGCTTCCCTCTGGCCCCCGGGGCCCAGGCTTCCCTCATAGCCCTGGTTTCATCAGGAAAATTGTCTGAAAGGATGTCCGGTCTAATTAGCATATTATGCTTTTATGATGATGTCTCAATGTGAAGAAATAAAGATCTACAAATGGTGTCACTGAACACAGGCAGCATATACATAATTGGCTTCCTGCTCTAGCCGGTTTGGCTCAGTGGATAGAGCACTGGCCTTTGGACGAAGGGTTCCAGGTTCGAATCCGGTCAAGGGCACATGCCTATGTTGCAGGATCGATCCCTTGTAGCCGGTGTGTAGGAGGCAGCCAATTAACAATTCTCTATCATCATTGATGTTTCTCTCTCTCTCTCCCTCTCTGAAATCACTAAAAATATATTTTTTAAAAGATTTAATTGGCTAATATTTTTTTTAAAAATCATTGGCTCCCTGATTAGTTGTATCGATTTATAATCCTAACAGGGTCTGAAACTGCCTGATTTTTCTAGACCTTGACAACACTAGGTTTTTTTCATTTTGTTTATTCTTTGCCAATCTAAAACGGATGAAATAAATTTTAAAATTGAAATAAGACTTGCCTTTCTCTGATTAACGTTCATAGAGAACTATGATTGTCCTTTCATGGTTATTGGTCAGTTATATCTCTCTTCCCATGAATTACATAGTTCTGTCCTCTGTCAGCTTTTCTAATGGGGTGCTATGATATTGTGATTTATAATATCACATGCCTAGAGGGCATGGCAGGTCTGTGCCCGTCCCCACATCTTGCCCTGTGCTTCTCTTCCATCCAGCTGGGCCTGAGTTATATAGTGCCTTTTAAAATAAACCAGTGATGCCAAAACCGGTTTGGTTCAGTGGATAGAGCGTCGGCCTGTGGACTGAAAGGTCCCAGGTTCGGTTCGAGTCAAGGGCATGTACCTTGGTTGAGGACAAATCCCCAGTAGGGGGTGTACAGGAGGCAGTTGATTGATGTTTCTCTCTCATTGATGTTTTTAACTTGCTATCCCTTTCCCTTCCTTTCTGCAAAAAAATCAATAAAATATTCTGTCGAATAAAAGAATAATATGCAAATTGACTATACCTTCGGTACACACACAAACCATGCCCATGAGCCATGCCCACCAGCCAATCTAGAGCTGGGGTGGAGCCAGCCAGCGAATGTGCAGCCTGGGCCTGGGGGACGGGGCCAAAGCAGCCAGGGCCGTAGGGGGTGGGGTGAGGTGGCGAGGGCTTTAGGGCTTGGGCAAGCTTCAAGTAAGTGGTCAGTAGGACATCCCCTGAGGGCTCCCAGTATGTGTGAGGGGGCAGGTTGGGCGGAGGGATCACCCACCCCCAGTGCACAAATTTCGTGCACCCGGCCCCTAGTATTTTAAATAAATAAACCAGTGACCTAGTGAGTAAAATGTCCTTCTGAGTTCTGTGAGCTGCTCTAGCAAATTAATGGAGTCCAAGGAAGGGATCTTTGGAACCTCCACTTTATAGCCAGCTGATCAGAAACACAGGTAGCAACCTGAACTTGTGCCTGGCCTCTGAAGCATGGTGGCTGGGCACCTTGTAGAAATGAGCCCTTTATCTGTGGGATCTGATGCTATCTCCAGGTAAACAGTGTCAGAACCAGGTTTCATTGTAGGGCACCCAGCTGGTGTCAGAGAACTGCTGGTTAGTGTGGAGCCAAAGACAAAAATGATAAATAGCTCTCTTCTTAATAAAAAGTTTGGGCCGAAACCGGTTTGGCTCAGTGGATAGAGTGTTGGCATGTGGACTGAAAGGTCCTGGGTTTGATTCCAGTCCAGGGCATGTGCCTTGGTTGCAGGCACATCCCCAGTAAGGGGTGTGCAGGAGGTGGCTAATCAATGTTTTTCTCTCATCGATGTTTCTACCTTTCTATCCCTCTCCTCTCTGTGAAAAATCAATAAGATATATATTTTTTAAAAGTTTGGGATAAAGGGCCCAACAAAGTCTAATGTGGTCCTCTCGCCCATTTGTTCTTCTGGAAATTTCATAAGAAGACATGTATTTTTTAATGTCAACCGAGGACAAGGAAGGATGATACCAGGAAACCAGCTTCTCCACCTGGAAGGGCACAATAGTCTCCAAGAACAGTGTCTGTGGCCCCCGATGAGGACAACCAACTTCTCTCCAAGTAGATGAAACGTGGATGGAGTGAACTCTCCGCCTGAAGCAATCTGGTGTTTCTAAAGACTCAAAGACCAAGAAGAGGTGATGGAACTCATGCCAGAACAGCATGTGTTTGGAGCTGTTTCATGTAAAAGGACATCTTTACCGAATGACGTGTCCTAAAAGAGAAGTAGACGCGCCACACGAGAAAGCCCCTCCTGGCCCTTTCCCAGGTGCGTTTGCTGTCTAATGCTGTGGAACAGTCTCCACAGACTTGTATTACAGCCAGCCACGAAAAGCTATAGGCCACCTTGTAAAAACTTTTTTATTTTATTGATTTCTTACAGAGAGGAAGGGAGAAGGATAGTCAGAAACATTGATGAGAGAGAAACATCGATCAGCTGCTTCCAGCACACCCCCTATTGGGGATGTGCCTGCAACTAAGGTACATGCCCTTGACTGGAATCGAATCTGGGACCTTTCAGTCCGCAGGCCGACGCTCTATCCACTGGGCCAAACTGGTTTCGGCTGTAAAAAAAAAAATTTATTGGTTAATTTGAGAGAGTGGGAGAGAGAGAGAAATACATTTGTTGTTTATGCGTTCATTGGTTGATCCTTGTATGTGCCCGGACCGGGGATCAATCTACAACCTTGGCATATCACAGCGATGCTCTAACCAACTGAGCCACCCAGTCAGGGTGTCTGTTTCTTTGTTTGTCTTTTGCTTTTTAAGGTAAGAAACCCAGAGAGAGCTGGTTGTGGCCTTGGATGAGTCATTCCACAGAACACATCACTGTGATTTTCTCGGTCTTCCTTCACAATCACATGATGGCCACTGCAGTTCCGGCCAGCACATTCGTATTCACAGCGGATAGGACGGGGAAATCGGGAAATCGCAAGCGGCCCTCTGTTCCGCTTAGCATGAAGGCACACACTTCCTCAGAGCCCCAACGTCTGCCCTCTTAGGCTTCTGTGAACATCTCACAGGTCAGAACAGGGTCCTGTGCGCACCCTGACCTGCAAGAAAGACTGCAGAAGGGCATGAGTAACTAACTATTCTGTTGCTGACAGTGAAGAATGGTAAGATAGGAGGGGATGGGAGAACCTTTGGGGATATCCGATTAACACTGTCTGCCCCGGGCAGCCTTAAAGAAATGTGCCTAACATTTCCACTTGGAGTTCTAACATCCAGCCACAGACACAGACACACACCTTCAAAAATGCTGCTGTGGCCAGAACGTCCTGGGTTAACAAGTTCTCATTTTTGGCACAGACTTCTGACACTATGGTCTTCTCTGGTTCTCCCCATTTTTTGAGGATGGCTTCTGGTCTCCACCGGGGGGTGAAGAGCAGGCTTCCTTCCTGGATGCTGAAATGCATTGTGCATCAGCTGCCGGTTCCCACACAGTCCCCTCCCTTTCTACTAGCTCTTCAACAGGGACGGGCGAAATTATGGGACACCTCCTAAAAAGCATCGCCTCTGCCCTCTTCACTTTTTAATTTCTTTATTGATTAAGATATTACATATGTGTCCTTATTCCCCCATTACCCCCCACCTCCCATTTATGCCCCACCCCCTATTGTCCCTGTCCGTTGCTTAGGCCCATGCGCATGCGTATAAGTTCTTTGGTTGATCTCTCCCCCTTACCCCACTGTCCCCTACCTTCCCTGAGGTTTGACGTTCTGATTGATGTTTCTCTATCTCTGGATCTACTTTTGTTCATCAGTTTATGTTATTCATTATATTCCACAAATGAGTGAGATCATGTGGTATTTGTCTTTCTCTGCCTGGCTTATTTCACTCAGCATAATGCTCTCCATCTCCATCCATGTTGTTGCAAATGGTAAGAACACCTTTTTTTTTTTACTGCAGCGTAGTATTCCATTGTGTAGATGTACCACAGTTTTTTAATCCCTCTTACCCTCTTTACTTTGAAACACAATGGTCCCCACACATACCAGCCCAGCATCTCTTCCTCTTAGGCCACAGCCGAGAGCAATGCCCTGTTGCTAGGAATGACACAAAGCTACTGAGCAGGGAACTGGCCCCAAGTCCAACTGGCCAGTTTCTAATAATAACCTTCTCTCGGACTCCTCCTTTCCTCCATTTCCATTTCCCAATTTCTCTCACTTCTTCCAACCCAACAAGGGCACCAAGAAACATCACCGATCTCTTTCCTGGCTTTAGCTCCCCAATGAGACCAACTTCCCTTTACCCTCTCCAGTTGAGGCTCCCCATGTAGGTTGGCAACTGCACCAACTTCTGTGGAGTACACTTTGCATATTGTCAATGTCTGCTGCCCTCCGGCGTCGTCAGTGTGATGGGGCAATGTGGTCTTGTAAAAAGAAAACTGAAGGAGTGTCTAGTTCTGCCCTAGCCAGCATGGCACCCTGGGAAGGTCTGCACAAAGTTCTTTTGCATTAAGATGGGGGTTGGGGGAGGGGACCATCTGGCGCTCCACCTACTAGTAGTATGCAGGGTCTAACGGGAATCCTCAGAGTAAAAGCAGATTTCACCTAGGAAAACATGCCATTGTAAGAAAGTTTATTGCTCTTTGAATCAACAACCCTTTCAAGCCTGAACACAGGTACCCACTGTACTCATATTTCAAATGAGAAAGGCAAGGCTTCTAAAGCCCATAACTAGCCCTAACCGGTTTGACTCAGTGGATAGAGCGTCAGCCTGCAGACTGAAGAGTCCCAAGTTCTATTACAGTCAAGGGCATATACCTTGGTTGTGAGCACATATCCAGTAGGAAGTGTGCAAGAGGCAGCTGATTGATGTTTCTCTCTTATGGATGTTTCTAACTCTCTGTCCTTCTCCCTTCCTCTCTATAAAAAAATTGATAAAATGTATTTTTAAAAAATAAAAATAAAGTCCATAGTTAGACTGATGGGAACCAAGTGATGTTTTAGTCATCACCAGTCCCCATCCAGGGCAAGGGTTCATTCATTCCTGCATCTTCTCACTCACTGACACATTCCACACACATTTTTTGAATGACTGCTATAAAGTGGGTACTGTGCCAGGCCTTGAGGACAGAAAGATGCAGTTACACAGATCCTGATGCAAGACTCTGCAATCCAGAGGGAAGACACCCTGCCACCAATAACAACACAACCTAATGACCACCTGGACAGCAGGTGGTTTCAGCAGTCAAGCAGGTGTTGTCCAATGGGCCTAGGTCCTTCCAGAAGGACCTTGACAACAGCTCTAGGCACAGAGGATATCACTCTAAATAGAATCCTCAGTAGGCAACAGAGTTGGCTGCCATTGGCTGGCAACCCTCAAGGCTGACAGAGAAAGGACAGTTCTGTCCGACTGCACTTCCCTGGCCTTGGCCCTACAGAGCCTCCTGTTTTCTCAGTTTCACACTGTCTAGCCTTCAGGTCTCACCTTCCCCTCTCCTCTCTCTACAGAGTGTGTAGACAGAATTGTGGGGGCAGAAAAGGATATATGGGTGTCCCAGGAAGGGGTGGGAGGGTTTTAGGTGGGGTGTAAGAGATGAGAAGTCACCATGTGGATGAACAAGGAGGAGGCATTCCTGGAAGAGGGAGACAGAGGAAAGAGGGTCGATGTGTCCTGGGACCAAAAAGTAGCTCCACCAAGGTCAATATAACTCAACCAGGGTCTTACAAGGAATCTAGTAAAGTCTACCCATATTTGGTCCTACCTGTTTCCTGAGACCTCCCCAAATAAAATAGCAATGCTTTCCTATTTCCCATATATGAATTCTCGAGCATACGGACATAAATAACAAAGCCCCTAAAATATACATTTAAAAATATTCTTCTCTTCTCCAACCTGAAAACCTCAGTGTGGCCCATATGACCAAAATGGCCTTTAGTTCAGCCCCTTGAAATGTGATCCAAACTTCCCTACAGAAGGCATCAAGCATTGGGAGGGACCAATGGGTTCTAGTAGCCTGTGGGGGAGGGTGCCACCCACAATCACTTAAAGCAAGACCAGTGAAGGCTGGGGAAGTGTCATCCAAGAGGATCTTTCCTCCAACCTCGCTCTCATTTTAGCATTCGGATCCTGTTCTAGCGTCCTCTGCTCAGGGAGTTCCCCTCAGCGCCCACACTGAACGCCTTCTTCCCAGATATTGTTTCCGGGTCTTCTGTGGACTTGCATACATGTGCCTACCCGCTGTGTGCTGCGGCTTATTTAATTTAACAAGTCCTGAGTCTAAAAATTCCTTGAAAGCAGCACTGTGTCCTAATAAACTTTGTTTCTCTCCCAAAGCATAACACAAGGCCTGGGAGACAGTAGAAGTCCAGGGAGTGTGTGTCAAACTAAGCTGGACGTTGAGCGCGTCGCAGGACGGCGCTGGCAGGAGGTGCGTGAGCATGAGCACGACGACTCAAAGGACAGCTAAAGAATAACGGCAGAAAGCGGTAGGGAGATGGCTGATCTGGCTCCCTGGCCTTTGCTGCAAATGATGGGAAATCTGATGCAAATTTATGTACAAAAGAATCTGTGTCTCTCATGACTGAAAAATCCTCCCCATAGAACTTCAGGTGAGGCTTGATCCGAGAGCTCAGACATTATTACTAGGATCCAACCTTGATCTTCTGGCTTGGTTTGCTGGCTGTCTTCATTCTCGGTCTCTGCCTGGGCCAGGCGATCCCTGGCAGGTCCAGGCCCACACAGTCCAGGTTTGTGTTTGGTTAGAAGGAACACATGCCTCTCTCCCAACAAGTCCAGCAAAAGTGGTTATTGATGATTGTAGAGGGCCCCCAGGGAAGGCACCTGAGCATTCTTTAAATAAATCATTGTCAGCTGAATCTGAGGCGCCAGGCAGAACCGTGTCTTGGAAACACATCCACCAAGAAGGCTGGATGTGTTATCAGTACTGACTCTTAATTCTGCCCCAGGTGTCAGGGAGAGGGCCTTGAAATGTAGATTCAGCCTAGCCCCGGGAATGAGGGAATGAATAGGGCCTGGGTCTACGCAAGCTCCTTTGATCCTAAGTTTTTTCTGGTGAAACCCCTTTGTGTTTTGGAATATAAATAAACACGCTGCTGTTGGGCTTTGATTCCTGCCTCTCCATCAGAGAGAAGAGAGATTCCACCCAGCCCCAGCTTTTTATTTCTATTTCTGTGTCCTCTCTTCCTTCTTTTATTTCTCAATCCCCAGCTCCTCTGCTCAGAAACTGGACCCACTCTCTTTCCACACTGGACCCCTACAGATCATCACCAGCTCTGTTGACACAGCTCTCACCCTAAACCTGCCACTCTGGCTGCAGAAATAAGATGTTCTGATTTTATAGCTGAAAGAAAGATAATGCAGGCACTGTTCTCATGGCAAATCAGGTGACTAGCTCTCTGGTACAAATCGGCCCTGTGCACATTTAAGCAGGTCCCCCTGTGGTTGAGAAGGAATGGGTTAGGCCCCCAGCTCTGCCAGTAATTCATATGTAAACTAGGCAAGTCACTTCACACAGCTTCACAGACTTCCATTTCCTTCCCTGGAAGATGAAGCTGCACTGAACCTCCAGGGCCCCTCCATGGGCCCCTCCGTGGCCCGTCAGTCCAGCACCAATGCTCACTCTTCAATGATCTCTTTTGAATAAATTACTTGTCAAGTTCCAATTTTATGGCGACACCACCCTGGAGATCTGTCTGCCCTGGTCCCTATCCCAGCCACAGCCCTGGTAGACCCTCTAGCCATGCCCACCTCCAGGTGCCTGGGGCTGCCCACAGGTGCCGTTACAGACCTGAAGCATCAGGGTTGGGTTTGGGGTTTTGCTGCTCTGGTGTCCCGGGAGCCGCCAGTCCTGAAGACCCTGAGCACTGGGAGCAGAGTTCAGTGGAGACCTTCCAGACTAAGGAGGTTTGCTGATAGTCGTACAAACACCTCAGCTGAGCCTCTGAGAAAGTGTCTGACTCGGGAGTGGGCAATGAGTGTGGTAAGTCTGAGGATGTCGGGGTGATCTAGGAAGAGGCAGTACCATGGGAGGCAGTACCTCACGACCACTTTTATGGGGTGGCACTTAGGAGATGCTGAGTGAGAGGGGAAGGCCATCCCCAGCACAGCCACCACCTAGAAGGGAATAGAGCGGAGGACTTGGGGGGCTGAGAGGGCGCTCAAATACCCAGGCAACATCACTGAGCAGCAAGGTAGGGGGTCACTTGTCAGACAGCTCAAAAAGGCAGCAGCGACGTGGGGTCTTTCACAGCCACAGGGTCTGTCTCAGCGACCATTAGCCAATGTTGGCTGCAGTTTCGTGGGGCTTGCAAGCAGATAGGTTCTGAACAGCCACAGACATTTACATGGATTATATTTAAAGCCGTTGGATGTGTAACCATTTGAGTCTAGCACTGGCAGGCTTTGGGCTAACTTTCCTAGCCTGCTGGGAATAAATATAAATCATGAGAACTTATAGGCCAATACACTAAGGCCATAGTAGGATTCCTGACAGAACAGTGAAAACATTTCCAGGACGAGGTTTACCAGCTAGCCAGGCCAGGGGGGGAAGTCCCACTGGGTGGTGTTGGAATTACCCCCAAAAACCTCAGCGACCAAGAAAGTTCTCTTTGCCATTTTCTTTCAAGGAATTAAGTCGCTAATAACACTCCCGATGTGAGTGGAACTTTACCCGTGTCAAAGCCCTTTCATGTTTGATTCTTACCACATCCTTGGAAAGAACCGGGACAGGAATGCTCCCCTTTACCACCACCACCCACCCCCAACGGCTAACAGGTGAGGACAGGGGGTCAGACAGACGTGGGGACAGAGGACAGTAGCTGCCAGGACTGAGGTCAGGTCTCCTGAGCTCGGCGAGGGGAGCAGCTGGAGGTCAACGGCACTGAGGCTGAAAGAGGGAAATGCAAGACCGTTCTTTCCTGCCTGGGGCTCCTGCCTTGTACACGCTGACAAAGATTCTCTCGGTCCATTTTGATTTTTTTAATGGAATGGGGCAGTTCTTGTAGAGGTTGCAGAGGGAGTAGTATCGCTGTCTCTGTTCATCTCACTGCATTTCTCAGCTGGACAGGACCTCCAGAGTCAGTCAGGCATCTCATTCCCTGAAGACTCACGGCCAAGAAGAGCCGAGCCCTGCCCACCGCACACAGCTCAGGCCACCACCCCACCACCACCACCACCACCACCACCACCACCACCACCACACACACACACACACACACGCTGCCTTTTCCTCAACGGGCCACACTCCAGCCTTTGAGCCTGGGGGGGGCGGGGGGCAGTGGGGGCACCAGCGAGCCTCACCTTTCCCAGAATTCAATGCTGAGAACAACGCTTCAAGGAGGATGTTACCCACCAGAAGTCCTTTGGCATTAAGTCATTCCTCTTTTTCAAGACATTGCTCTCCCTGTTCATCAATTTATGTTGTTCCTTATACTCCATAAATGAGTGAGATCATGTGATATTTATCTTTCTCTGCCTGGCTTATTTCACTTAACATAATGCTCTCCAAATCCATCCATGCTGTTGCAAATGGTAAGAGCTTGTTCTTTTTTACCGCAGCGTAGTATTTCATTGTGTAGATGTACCATAGTTTTTTAATCCACTTATCTATTGCTGGGCACTTAGGCTGTTACCAAATCTTAGCTATGGTGAATTGTGCTGCTATGAGCATAAGGGTGCATATGTCCTTTCTAATTGGTGTTTCTAGTTTCTTGAGATATAGTCCTATAAATGGGATCACTGGGTCAAATGAGAGCTCCATTTTTCATTTTTTGAGGAAACTCCATACTGTTCTCCACAGTGGCTGCACCAGCCTGCATTCCCACCAGCAGTCCACGAGGGTTCCTTTAGATCCAGAGACAGAGAAGCATCGACCAGACTGCCGGACCTCAGAGGGAAGTTAGGGGAGAGTGGGGGAAAGGAGGAGAGATCAACCAAAGGACTTGGATGCATGAATATAAGCCTAACCAATGGACATGAACACCAGGGGGGGTGAGGGCATGATGGGGGCAGGGTTGGGGGGGCTGAATGGAGGGATAAAGACACACATGTAATACCTTAATCAATAAAGAAATTTAAAAAAAAGACATTGTTCTCTCAGCGCTCAGCATCCCCTCCATCCTGGCCACGGAGCTCAGAACACAGTGTCCTCAGGCTTACATGGGCCTGACTCCCGTCCCCGGGAAACAGAAAAGGCGTGTCTGTGGTCCCCAGAGGGAGGTGGCCAGCACAGATGGAGGAGAGAGGAGTTGGCTCGGAACTGGCCCTGGAGGTGTGAGCCTGGGGCTGGCCCCTTTCTAGACGGCTGCCCCGGGAGAGCCAGCGGATCCCACCTCCTGGCGTTTCGATGGCTGAGGCCTCGGGGGTTGAAGCCACCGTTTTCACATGCGACCCCACCCTTGTTGACTGGCTCTGGGACCCGCCTGCCAGCCAGCGTCTTCAGATCTCCTCTGGAGAGCGAGGTGTTTGCCGCAGGATGAATAAGCCATGGCCCAGCTTCAGTCACATGAGGACTGACCCCCGGGTCTGGCTCGGGGGCTCACTGAAGCCAGGTGCGGGCTCGAGGCCAGCTCCCTAAGGGGCAGCCGCAGGTTTGGTTGGCGTTTCTCCCGCTGTCTCTCATTTCCCGACCTCTTCCCAGCTTCGCAGACGGTTTCGGGAAGCCGTGCAGGCTGCCAGGGGCGGAGACGCCACGTGTGAGCAATGTGCTCAGCATCTCGGGGGCCAAGGGCGGGGTGCTGGCCGCCGGGTGCTCCCCTGCCATAGGAGCAGGACCGGTTCTCCTGCATCAGGCCACCCTCCCGGCCAATGCGAGGCCGGCCCCATGACTCAGCCGCAGTGTGTGGTTCTCCGGCAGATGTTCCCCGTCCGTGAAAGGCTGGCAGAGCATCGCTATCTGGTCTGATGTTCCTCCTTTTGTTAAATTCCTCAGGGGAGGGAGTGGGGGCTGGAGCTGACCGGAGCGCGGATGCCCAGCCCCCAGCCCCCTGCCCGCTCCCTGGAGAGCCCTTCTGTCCCCCACTCTCTGGCTCTCCAGGGTGGCAGGGGACAGCAGTGATTCCCCAGGACCAGCCTGGGGCTTCCCCCTCCTCCTCTTCCTGCTCCTCCACCCAGGATGTGAATTTTCCTAGAATTTGGTTCATACACGCTCGGGGGCAGGGCTGGAGAGTTGGGGAGTCACTCCAGGCCCTGCGAGCACCGCTGTCGGGACCCAGGATGCGAAGGAAACGTCACACTGCCAGCCCCCGGGTGGAGGCTGAGCGGGAGGGGGGTTAAGTCAGGAAGCAGAGTGAGCCTCTTTCCTCTACTTCAAGATACACTTTCAAATTATGTTTTTTAAAATATATTTCATTGATTTTTTTACAGAGAGGAAGGGAGAGGGATAGAGAGTTAGAAACACCGATGAGAGAGAAACATTGGTCAGCTACCTCCTGCACACCCCCCACTGGGGATGTGCCCGCAACCAAGGTACATGCCCTTGACCGGAATCGAACCTGGGACCCCTCAGTCCGCAGGTCGACACTCTATCCACTGAGCCAAACTGGTTTCGGCCAAATTATTTTTAATTTGCTTATTAAAGTTTCAAATGTTTAAGAAAGAGAATTAAAAAAATAAAAATAAATGTTAAAGAGGGAATAGTCTCAAGAATGTTTCCACATACCTACCACCCAGCTTTGATGATTGCCCCCCTTGAGCATTTCTGAAGTGGGGGTACACTTACAGTCAGTGGGTATATTCAGTGTGCGTTTCTTTCCCTCCCCAAACCAGCGAGGCGGCCGGCAACGGGTCTGGGACAAACAGGGTGACGCACACGGGCAGGGAAGAAACCAGCCAGCAAACAGCCTTGTCCTTGAGTCAAGGTTCCTCCATTTTTGTCACCCAAGATTCCTTTTGCTATTTTCTCCTCGTTAGCCTGGGGTTGTGGTTGAAGCATTCATCTACCAAATCCCACTGATTCTTAATGTTCAATTTTTTAAAAATATATTTGATTGATTTTTTTTTTTTTACAGAGAGGAAGGGAGAGAGGTAGTTAGAAATATCAATGAGAGAGGAACATCGATCAGCTGCCTCCTGCACACCCCCTACTGGGGATGGGCCCCCAACCAAGGTACATGCCCTTGACCGGAATCGAACCTGGGACCTTTCAGTCCACAGGCCGAGGCTCTATCCGCTGAGCCAAACTGGTTTGGGCTCAATTTTTTCTTTTTTAATAATTAAAAGCAAATCTCAACCGTACTCCGATGTTCATAGCAGCATTTTTTGCACCAGCGAAAATGTGGAAGAAGCCGAAATCCTGGCGGACGAGTGGATGAAGTGAATGTGGCGCCGCCATGCGATGGGAGGTGACCATGTTAAAGAGGAAGGAGAGTCGGACATGCTGCACATGGGGAATGAGCCGGACACAAAAGGACAAATACGCATGACTCCACCTGTCTGAGGTTCCTGCGTATTAAGGTCACAGAGACAGCAGGAGACGGGGAGATGACCCGGGGCTCAGGGGAGGAGCGAGTGGGGAGTTCCTGAGGCAGAGTTTCTGTGTGGGACCATGAAACAGCTCTGGAAACGGATATGGGTGATGGCTGTACAACACTGTGAAGGTACTGAACGTTCCTGAATCACACACTTAAAAACGGTTAACAAGGTACATTTTGGGGGGCCTATGTTACCATAATAGTTTTTTAAAGCTAAAAGTATTAAGGATTTGCCAAAACCGGTTTGGTTCAGTGGATAGAGCGTCGGCCTGCGGACTGAAAGGTCCCAGGTTCGATTCTGGTCAAGGGCACGTACCTTGGTTGTGGGCCCATCCCCAGTGGAGGGCGTGCAGGAGGCACCTGATCAATGTTTCTCTCTCATCGATGTTTCTAACTCTCTATCCCTCTCTCTTCCTCCCTGTAAAAAATCAATTAAAAAAATATATATATATATATATATATATTTTAAAAGTATTAATGATTTGAAGACAGTGACAACAGAGCATTAAACCAGGCAGGGGCCTCTGTGTGTGTGGGGTCGGAGGCCCGGGGCCAGCCTGACAGCAGCCCCGGAGACCCAGGCTCCGCTGGCCAGGACTGGGGGCCGGGGGGCAGCCCCAGGACCCGAGACCCTTCACCCAGACACCCGCCGGGCCAGGAAGACCTGCCGGGGCTCCTGACTGGGGCCCTCGCCTGGGTCCACTTCCTGCTCTAGGGCTGGACGTCCTCCAAGGAGAGTAATCCGTTGCACCTGTCTTACCTGCTGCTCTGCCAACGCGAGAATCAAATGAGAACCAGGTGATATAAAAAGGAGCCGTTGCGCTGACAGTGAACAGGCACGGTGTGGGGTGTAGGATGCGGGGTGTGGGGAGGGGGAGTCCCTGAGGGCCCCCGCCCTTGACAGGGTGACAGCCACTCTGGGCTGAGTGTGGAGGAGGGTGAGTCAGAGGCGGAAATACCGATAAGGCGCCGGGATCCGTGGGCCAGCGGATCCAGGGCCCAACCACACCTCGCCGCTGGGAAGGATCCAGAATTCCTCTTGTGCGGATGACCGTGAGAAGGTGAGTCTGTCAGCTTCCGGACCTTTGTTTTTCCCCTATTTATACAGGGTGGGGCAAAAAGTGGTTTTACAGTTGTGAGCACTGGAAACACAGTTTACGGAGTCTGTGTTGTTTTCCGTGCAGTCAGCGTCCTGGCCCCGTCGGCTCTCCCGGCTCCGCCCGGCCTGCTCTGCCACCTGCGGGCCTTGAGGGGCCTGGTGGGCCACAGACAGGGCAGATTACCCATTCCCCCCCAGCCACGGCTGAGATGGGTTACAATCACACTGTGGCTCCCGGTTTGCGGGGACTGAGACATCTTGGCTTTTAGTGGTGTTTCTTTCCTCTTTCGTTTTGTAGACTTTCTTTGAAACCGTTAGGAAATTTTACTATATAAATTAGAAAATAATAATAAAGGTTAAGAGCAAGTCGAGAGTAGCTCTTACCTTGAATAACTAAATGCAGGAATACATAATCCCTCACAGAACATAGCTCTGTGAGCCAAAGCAGAATGCCTGATCGGTAGCTGCTCCAGGCAAACCACTCTCCCCCAGTCACCTGGCCTGGCGCCCTCGTCTGCTTGTGTCAGACAAGGAAATATTTACATGTGTTGTGGAGACCACGTGACATTTGCTTTAGAAAATCCCCAAACCTGCCAAGACCGGTTTGGCTTAGTGGTCGGCCTGCGGACTGAAGGGTCCCAGGTTTGATTCTGGTCAAGGGCATGTACCTTGGTTGGAGGGGACACATCCCCAGCGGGGGGTGTGCAAGAGGCAGCTGATCGATGTTTCTCTCTCATCGATGTTTCTGACTTTCTATCCCTCTCCCTTCCTCTCTGTGAAAAATCAATAAAATATATTTTTTTAAAAAAGAGAAGGTACTTAAAAAAAAAAGGAAAGAAAACCCCCAAAACCCATACAGATGAAACTCACAGTTAGTGCTCATTTCACTCCCCAGAACTGAGGCCAGCGGATGGTTGTGTGCAGTGCGTTATGAGTTTTTTGTGCATCCTTCCAGGGATTCATTCTTTTTGAAATTATAATCAAATATAATGTAAACTCTCACTCCCCTCCACTTCCTGTAAACGAAACGTAGCGGATTGTTCACTCACACACCGCACCTCGCTCTCTCCGCTGAATCCTGTGTCCTGGAGGACATGCCTCACCGTTCCCAGGGGGCTTCCAGACTCTTTCAGTGGATCAGCAGCGTGTCTCTTTCTACAATTGCAGGGAGTCTCATTTAAGAAACATTTGCCTTATTTTATTGGTGGGCATTTTGGTTGTTGCCAGTTCCGCTGACCTCAGTCCACACCCGAGGAGTGGCGAGTCGGCATTTGAAGCGGTGCAGTCAGTGATCTTCACTCCAGAGGTAGGAGAAGCAAGATGCAAATTATCTTTAGCAATCTAAAGGCTTTCACAATGACCAGCTGAGATGAGATGTTAGAAATACTTTTTGCAGAGACCGGTTTGGCTCAGTGGATAGAGCGATGGACTGGGGACTGAAGGGTCCCGGGTTCGATTCCGGTAAGGGCATGTACCTTGGCTGCGGGCACATCCCCAGTGGGGGGCGTGCAGGAGGCGGCTGATTGATGTCTCTCTCTCATTGATGTTTCTGACTTTCTATCCCTCTCCCTTCCGCTCTGTAAAAAATCAATAAAATATATTTTTTTAAAAAAATACTTTTTATTGGGGAAATGGATGCTGTTCACTGTGCTTAACTGGGAAGATTTTACGGTGCCCACCTCCTTTGTAAGAGCAGGCCTACCCCCTCTGCATGACAGCCTCAGTCCCGAGCTCATTGGTCCTGGGTTCCCCCTCTCCCCCTCCTGGAGAACTCTGCTGCCTGACTCACCGCACATCGGCTGATCCTGCCATGAGCTTATTTTTTCACTCACCTTTCAGTGAGCTTCTCGTATAAGGTGTTAGATACATGCCTGTGCATGGGGACATCCTGGCTTTACAAGAACAAGTCACATGATTCCTTATATGCAAGCTTGCTCTTAGCAAAATTCAGCCCCAGACCTGCATTTGTTGTAACATGTCCCTGTTAACGTAAAAACAAACAAAAATAAACCATTGAAACCTGTAAAGACTTTTTGTGTTATTTGAGCCAAACTCTCGACATATGCTGGGAAGCAGAACCTCAATGAATTGAGATTGGTGGGTTACATCTGTGTTTATACATTGCCATCAAAGGAAAGGGACATGGGTGGGTTACATGAAATCCATTGGTGATAGACCAGAGAGGCCAGAGAAAGCAAAACGGAAACCTCTGGGATTGCATAAAAAGTAAAATGATGGACACACACTGAGGTGGGTGCAGGAACAGTTAACATGATAATGAAGGACTCTGTGGTCTCTGTCCTGGCACCCAGCACATTAGTTTGTGCCCCAAGGGGTTCAGAAAAAGGGAAGTTACAAGTTACCCAGATACTTCAAGGCTATGTTATCATAGATGCAAAAAGACAGATAGGCTTAACTAAGGTAAAGGTTGACCTTGTCAGTGAAGATACCGGCCTAGGATGTAACTGCCCACAATCACTGCTTTTAGTTAAAGTGTCATTTCAGACCATCCTTTGTGGTGACTTTAGGTCTCTGAGTTTGCAAGGTCGCCATGCAGGCCTCCCCTGAGCTGTCAGGTCAGCATGTGGCCCCTTTTGCCCACACACGATCCTGCCATGAGCATATTATTTCACTCACCTCTTAGCGAGCATCGCACATAATGTGTTAGATACATGCCTGTGCATGGGGACATCTGGCTTTACAAGAACAAGTCACACGGTTACTTATATGCAGGCTCGCTCTTAGCAGAATTCAGTCCCAGACCCGCGTTTGTTGTAAGATGCCACCACGGGAGAAACTCTACTTCCTATTCCGAGAGGTCACCGGGAGCCATGACACGTGCTGGAAGAGCAACCAGGGTAGCTCAGGTTATTCCCAACAGTCATGGAGTCCCGTCTTGTCCTAAAGTCGAAGTGAAAGAGAAAAATTAAATAAAATTACCTTTGAAAATCCCTAACTTTCCAAAACTTTTACCCCATATGGTTCTGGTACAGCCCTTTATGAGTTCCTGCAATTGTTAGTCAAGGCCTCTCTAGAATCCTTAGTTTGTTCTTTCGTTTCTTCTTCAAGGACCTTGGCACAGCCGCCACGCGCCCGGCTGGCCCTTGCAGATGAGCCAAACTGCGCCCTCGGCCGCTGGTCAGGAACAGTGGGCAGGACCCTCAGCTGCCTCCCAGCACGTCCCCAGGCTTCCCTGCCTCCACCGCGCTACCATCGAGATACCAGGGGAGAGATGCCTGGAGGTTAGGACTGTTAAGTTTAGAAAGAGCTTCTGTGCAAAGGAAGATAGCAAAACCCCGGATGAAGACAGCTAAATGGGACATCCATCACTAGCATGGGGGGAGAGAGCCAATATGTCTGTGTTTTTTTGTTTGTTTGTTTGTTTGTTTGTTTGTTTGTTTTTAAAGAATAGCTCTGCACCCTAGATGGTTTGGCTCAATAGATAATCAGCCTGTGAATTGAAGGGTCATGGGCTCGATTCCGGTCAAGGGCATGTATCTTGGTTGCAGGTTCCTTCCGCTCTGGGCCCTGGTCAGGGTCATGCAGGAGGCAACCAATCGATGTGTTTCTCTCACATCAATGTTCTCTCTGTCTTTCCCGCTCTCTTCCACTCTCTCTAAAAACAAATGGAAAAACAGCCTTGAATGAGAATTAAAAAAAATTTTTAAAAAGAAAGAATAGCTCTGCTAGAAGAAAAAATTTAAAGCAATGCGAGCAGGGGACATTTTTCATGAAGTTCCACTCTTTAGTATTCTAGAGATGCTGAAATGATTGATGACTGTAGAGCTCCAAAGTATAACTGCTATGGCACAATGTCTGAGGGGGGACCCCACCACGGGTCCCACAATATTTTACACTCACTCCGACTTTACCGGGAGAGAATACACCCAAATAGTTGTGTTTCAATAGTGGAATTGTGAGTGAACACAATTTCCCCCCCTGCTTTTTTCTGTTTTCCAATTTTATGTCATATGGTTACACTGTTTTGGTAAATTTTTAAATGATAAATACAGGAAATATATACAAAGAAGTAAGACAAATTATTTGAAGAATAGCAATGGTTAAATCCCAAACTACTTGAAGCTACCACTGGATTTTGGTCCAAGTCTTTGCTGAATCTCTCATCCAAAGGCAAAGAGAGGAAGAGAATGAGAATGAGAAATTGAGTCCTTTAAACTCAAGCAAATTCAAAGACAACTAAACAAGGCCCCAGGCCATTGCATCTTAGTACTTAAAGGCACAGTAACTGGGGAGATCTGGGGGCAGGCACCCAGCTGTCATTCCAAATGGCTGTTCCTTCCACTCCCACCCCTTTAACCTGAACAGAGAAAGGGTATGCACTTTAGCTACTATCAGCCCCCTGGCCACGCCCAGCCCATCTCTGGCCCTGGCACCAGGGGGTGCATGTTTTCCCAGAGTCAGGAAGCCCCCGAAAATACAAAGACTGGCCCTGGCCCAGAGGAGGTTAGCCGGATGCTGTAGGTGTCAGGTTCAAGTTTCTGGGACAGTACCTAGAATTTAGGCCTGTGGCTTTCCTCAGGGTAAAAGCCACACCCCCTTCTGGCTACAGAAAGCAAACAGACTGAGAGCAGCATCCTCACCAGGACAGGAATGCCCTGGGCCTCACCTGTGGTGTCGCCAGTAGCTTTTTCCAAGTCCCCTGTGCGCAGAAGAAACCAAGATGAAAAACTGTGCTCCTGGTCCAGCCTGCTTCTTGCCTAGTCAGAAACCACAGTCTGAAGAGAAAACATTTCACTGGTTCCCGAAGGTCTATTGTGTGCCAGGCACTTTGCAAGATCCTAAGCCAACGGGAGAGAGGAAATGTCTACACGGACCCCACCTGGACGCACCGAGTGCCTCAGCGCCGAGCGAGCCCAGAGGGGCGGCTGCTGCCCGCCTCGGGCAGCCCAGAAAGGCTTTACAAAGGAGACGGTGCCTGGCCCGGTCTTTGTTGGTTAGTTCATTTGTCAGCCCTCACCTGGGCATACTTTTTTTTTTTAATATATTTTATTGATTTTTTTTTTACAGAGAGGAAGGGAGAGGGATAGAAAGTCAGAAACATCGATGAGAGAGAGACATCGATCAGCTGCCTCTTGCACGCCCCCTACTGGGGATGTGCCGCAGCCAAGGTACATGCCCTTGCCGGAATCGAACCCGGGACCTCTCAGTCCGCAGTCCGATGCTCTATCCACTGAGCCAAACCTGTCTCGAATGGGCATACTTTTTTCTCCATTGATTTTTAGACAGTGGAAGGGAGGAGGAGAGAGAGAGAAACACAGATGTGAGAGAGACACATTGATTGGTTGCCTCCCCTACAAGCCCCACATGGGGCCAGGGATTGAGCCTGCAACTCAGGTACATGTCCTTGACTGGGAATGGGACCCACAACTCTTTAGTCCAAGGGCCGACACTCTAACCACTGAGCAAACCAGCGAGGGGCTGACCTGGTCTTAAAGAGATTTCCCAGGTAGAAAAGATGACGGCCATTGCTGACATGTACACATAGGGGACTACTTGACATTGAAACTGGGACTCAGAACTGTTGGACGCTGAAACTGAAACTCAAACATTTTTTTTGTTCTTATATATTTATTTCCAGTATGCAGAGGCAAGATTTTTTTTAAAAGAAAAGAAACGGGAGGAAAAGATTGATGCAGAGACAAAGAAGCATTGAACAGACTGTCAAACTACAGTGGGAAGACGGTGGTGGGGGGAGCGGGGGCTGTGGGAGATGAACCGAAGGACTTGTACGCATGCATATAAGCATAACCAGTGGATACAAGACACTGGGGTAGGGAGGGGTAGGTGAGGACACGTGCTGGGGGGTGGGGGAGGCCGGGGGGAGGTTAATGGGGTGGGGGGAGGAAACATATGTACTACTATTTGTAATACTTTAAAGAATAAAACAAATTTAAAATAAATAAATAAAGCACCATTAGAAACAGGAAAAAAGAAAAGATGACGATCCCCAAAGAAGGAACTGCAGGGCAAAGGCCCCCAAAGGTGGGCTTTCCCAGCTTCTTTAGTGCAATGACAGTTGCTCACTGAGGTCACTTCCTCAACTGGAAATCTCCCAGTACAGTGGCATGCTCTTTCTGGGAACTTACAAGGATTTTTTAAAATATATGTATTATATTGATTTTGTACAGAGAGGAAGGGAGAGGGATAGAAAGTTAGAAGCATCGATGAGAGAGAAACATCAATCAGCTGCCTCCTGCACACACCCCCACTGGGGATGTGCCCGCAACCAAGGTACATGCCCTTGACCGGAATTGAACCTGGGACCCTTCAGTCCGCAGGCTGACGCTCTATCCACTGAGCCAAACCAGTTTCGGCAAGGATTTATTTTATTTTTACACTCATAAACACTGCACGACCCTAACAGGCTGAATTAGGCTGAAAACAGACAGGAAAAAGTACAGGTGAGAGAGTGTCAGCTGGACATTTGAGCAAAATGTGTAAGGATCTGTTATACAAGAGCAAGCCATGTGACTGAAATGGCGTGAGCTTTTTCTCTCGGAGATAGCAAAGCCCAGCCCAGGAGCTGTGATGCTGACTTTGAATTTGGCTGCGTTCTACCTATAGCTCTTCCCTGGACCATGAACCCACTCACCTGAGCTAATGGGAGATGGAGGTGGGTGGGCAGGAGGAAAAACGCCTGAGCTCACTCTGCAAATCGGGAGCTCAATAAAGTGAAGACTGCCAGACTGTCTTACCCTTTTAATTAATCTACAGTGCTTCAGGGGCATTTCGAGAAACTGTCCCAGAGGCCAAGCAAGCCTGGTCCAGACAGGACAAGCAGGTGCAAACTGCCTCTCGCTGGGGCAGGGGCTGCCTTGCAGTCATGACCAGCCCTAGCTAGGGGTCATTTTCCAACCCGTCTAGAAGCAAATAGCTGTGACTTAGTCCGCGTGTTGGTAACTTCCCTATCTAATATGCCAATTGGTATGATGTTCCTTCCCTCTCACTTTGCCTCTGCCTTTGCAAGTCCCCTGTCCCCTCACCTGCTATTGACCCACCAAAACAGGAGCCTCCAAGGGGCTCCATGGGCCACAGGTATCTCCGAAACGAACGAGGCAGTGTTGACTGTGCCACCGCCCAAACCACTCCACACGGTGGAAGGTACGAAGGCAAGCATCGTGTTTGTTGAAACTTGGAAACATTGAAAGAGATAAGACACATGTAGGAGGTTTTCTAGGTGTTCCCTTATGTTTTTACTTTTTAATTGCTGAAATACGTTAAGTATTATTACTTTTAAAATTCTCAGATCCACATGAAATGATGCTCACCCTCTCTGATCATTAAAAAATACAAGGCAATATCATACTGAGATACCACACCCATTAGGACGGCTCCTCTAAACAACAAACAAAACACAGGAAATAATATGTGTTGGCAAGGAGGTAGGGAAGTCGGGGTCCTCGCGCACTGCTGTAGGGATGGAAAGTGCTGCAGCCACCTGTTCGCAGCTGTGGGGAACAGGAACGGCAGGCCTCACGAGTTAAGCATGGATTACCGCATGACCCAGCAACTTCACGTCTGGGGGATGGAAAGGAAGGTTTTGGAGAGAGATTTGGACACCCATGTTCATAGCAGCATTGTTCTCAGTAGCCAAAAGGTGGAAGGAAACAACTCAAGTGTCCATGGATGGATGAATGGATAAGGAAGTTGTGGCATGTCCATACAATGGGATGGTTTTTCACCTTGAAAGGGAGTGGAACTCTGACACACGCTACGCCATGGAGGGACCTTGAAGACACTCTGCTGAGTGAAATAAGCCAGATACTCTCATCCCCGGGAAACCACTGGTCTGCTTTTTTTTTAAATATATTTTTATTGATTTTTTACAGAGAGCCAAATATCAACAGTACAATGATTGAAATTGATATCCACTGAGCCAAATCGGTTAGGGCAGTAATCGGCAAACTCAATAGTCAACAGAGCCAAATATCAACAGTACAATGATTGACATTTCCTTGGAGAGCCAATTTTTTTCCACTTAAACTTCTTCTAATGCCACTTCTTCAAAAGAGACTCACCCAGCCGTGGTATTTTGTGGAAGAGCCACACTCAAGGGGCCAAAGAACAGCATGTGGCTCACGAGCCGCAGTTTGCCGACCACGGGGTTAGGGCATGGTCTACCTTTTTATCACTACAGATTAGATTGCATTTTATAGTTTCTTATAAATGGAATTTTATAGGTTGTACCTTTTTTGGTCTGGCTTTACTTTAGCATCATTATTTTGAGATTCATTCATCTCATTGCACATGACAACAGTTTGTTCATTCCCTTTTGTTGCCTAGTGGTATTCCCCGGCACAAATGCATACGCTATTTATCCATTCACCTGCCGGTGGACACCGAGGTTGACTCCAGCTTGGGGCTACTATCTGTACCACATTTGTGTACAGGTTTTCGTGTGGACCCGTTTGCATTTCTCTGGGGAAAATATCTAAGAGTCGAAAGGCTGAGTCACATTAATGGGTTTTGAACTGGAGCCTAAAGACATTCTGGGGTTTCTCCTTAGAATGGGGCGTGAGGAACAGGGACCCAGTTCCCATTTCAAACACAACAGTGACTCCAAGAGTATCCTCACCCAGTGGGCTGCTTCTGTCAGCTTTTCTGTGAAGAAAGGTTTCCACAGCCCTGGGGGGAAAAGAATCGGAAAATCCAACTCCCCTTCTAACTGCCCCCGCCCCATCTTTTTGTGGATAAAAAAACCTGACTTTGCAAGGTTGGTGGACTAGATGCTAGGTCTCTTCCCTCTCCTGGGCCTGAAATCTGAGGCCAGAGACTATGGCTGCTTCTAATTCACAACTGTCACCTCCCCGGGGAGTTCTGGCGCTGCTGATGCTAACAGGCCAGCGGCAGATAAAATCATGTCCCAAATATGTCGCATTTCCTTTAGAAGCTAGACACAACAGACAACTTAGTCAAGGGGTCAAGAGCGCATTGCCAACGGGGCTTTCCACAGCCGCAAACCCGGAGGATTATGTCTGGTGGCTCTCCAGCGAACCCAGCGACCCGGCCGGAGGATGCCGTGGCCTTCGCCTCCAGGAAGGGGAGGGGAGCGGCCTCTCTGCGTCCACCCTCGCCTCTCCCCTCCTGCCAGGACCAGGAAAGGCCTCTCCGGGCCGCCCCGCCGGCACCCTCGGAGGCACAAAGTGCTGAGGACGCGAGCTAAGCCAGCGCACCTCCGCGCGCCCAGCTGCTGGAGACGAGCCGTGCAGGCTCTGCCTCCTCTGGTTCCCGCCCTCAAAGCACTTGCAGATGAACTGGGAGAGGGCGGCTGGATCGCGTGCACCCTCGCACGTTCAGACTTGATCTCGGGAGACATGAGAGGCCACGGCAGGGTTTCCACGGGAAAGGCCTGTTCACCTTTCAGCATTGTGGGGCACCCCTGGGCGTTAGGAACAGCGATAGCCCAGCTCTCCGGGAGCCGTGTCTGATGAAACAAGACCCAACAAGGGTAACAGGTTTATCAACGATTTGATGTGAGACCCAGGAGGTAGCGTGATCCCTTCCCATTGCACGGTTCAGAGAAGGCTTCCCGTAGGGGGTAGCCGGGCCCTGAAAGGTGTGGTGGTTTGCATGAGCTGAGGGGAGGAAGGAAGGCTGGAGGCCTGGAGGGGAAAGGCTAGCGTTATTCATATCAGGGCGGCCACATAATGCATCTCCTACTTGCTTAGCTGTTACAAATGTGCTGAACACTTAGCTTCTTATCATTGAAATGCATGCCTAGGATGGGAATCAGGGCACTGTGCTAACTTCGGTATTATGTCTTAAGGCAGTGGTCGGCAAACTTCGGCTCTTAAGCCGCTCTTTGCTGCTCTGTTGACTAATGAGTTTGCTGACCACTGGGATAGGGGCTTAATCACAAGGAACAACAACAGCCTGTAATTATTGGAATCGAGAGTCTAGGTCAGTGGTCGGCAAACTCATTAGTCAACAGGGCGGCAAACCACGGTTCGCAAGCCACGTGTGGCTCTCGTGCTGCAATTTGCCGACCACTGTCTTAGGGGGAACAAAGGTATGTTAATATTTTATTCGTCTTCAAATTTACAAGTTGTGCAACCTTGTATAGCTCTTCCTCAGGCAAATGAGGAAGTCCCAGTTGTTAAAATTTAATATACGGAAATCTTTTCCTGGCACCCAGCTTGATGACAGAGAATTAAAACCAATGACAAAATTTCCCCTAAATGTAACTTTCCATTTTCTTCCACTGGGTGGGTCAGAACTTGTGTGAGAGTTTGCTTTCACCCCTTCAAAGCTTCCCTCTTCTCTGTTTTTTGCCAACTTTCCCTCTCAGTCTTGGTCTTACACAACCATTTGAGTGTTCCTAATCACTTTCACTTCTGCTGGGGAAATTGCAACACATTTAAAAGGTAAAGAAAAGGAGAAACTTAGGCTGGCCAACACCAAATCATTGGACTTTGGAGGGTCAGTATCTTTCCAGCCCATCAGGACCATAAAATGCTCCTGCGACTGAGAGGCACCAGGGTGTGAGTAGGGAAGGAGGAAAAGGAGTTAGAAGGAGAATAGGTGAGGGAAGAGAGAGCAGGGAAAATAGAAGACACGGGCTAGTGTGAATATTCATGCATTCATCTATTCTACACATCCTTGTTAAGCATCTGTGCCGGACACTCACCAAAGTTATGTTCAGGAGGAAACTGGTCTTGCAAGGTGTCAGGCCATAAAAACTGTGAGCAATGCACTGCCCTGGGGGGGGGGGGGGTGTGAGTCGTTATCGCTGGCCCCAGGACAGGTCATCAGATATGGCCTGGGGACCCCCAATACCTGAGGGCCTTCCTGTAAGCCCACAAAAGGGGGTGGAAACATATCTGCAAGACAAAGACTTCAGAAGGTTATAAAAAGAGAAGCTCTCTGTGTGTTTCTTCTCTTTGATTTGGAAATTATTCCAGGAGTCTGCTAGTATTAATGAACGGGGTCCCTCCCTTTTCCTAGGAAGCGTGCTTGGTATTTCTTTGGTCTTCTGTAACATGGTTTCCTGACCGGGAAGCTAACGGTGTTTTGGTTTTGTTTAGCCTCCGGTGAGTGGGCAGGGTTTGGGGCCCCAGGGTGTGGGATAGGCCTCCTGGGGGCACGAGCTGCTGATTTTAGCAGAATTGAAGGGGTGGGAGCAGGGGGGAGGAAGGGAGGGAGATACTCCAGGTGCTCCCAGACCTCAGCCCAGGACCCAGCCGGCATCTGGAGAAAGTGGACCGACACCTCTGGACCTGTCCACAGCATCTGTAAGGCAGGGGCCCCAGTCAGGCCCACTCTGAGTGAGTGGAAGGGGGAGCGTGATCAACTCCCTGGAAATCATAGGATTTTTTCAGGTAAATCAGGAATCAGGACTCCAGAAGTGAGTGGATTCAGATTCGATTAAGGAATTATGGGTTCACTCTTCTGTTTGTGTGTGGGACTAGCTAATTTGCTACCGAGAAGGGGGGCTAGACACAGCCTTAACTCCTCCAGTAGGTTCTCACTGAGACGTCAGTTGAGAATTCTGTTCTGGGGCGTGGGTGCCAGGAGTATCTCCATGCCCATCTGGAAAATTGGGCATTATCTGCTCAGGTCCAGTCTGGGCTAGTCTACTGAGAGTGTGAGTGGATGTTTGTCTGTCTTGGCATAATTATCCGCTGATTAATTGGTCTGTGTGACAGTGAAAGCGACTTTGATTTTCTGTTCATTCATCTGGTTAAAACGTTTGATTTGCTAAAGGCTGAACCCGTGATGGTCTGCAAAAGTCTCAAGCAGCGCTGTTGAGTTCGTTTTCTCAGAGACGTTTGCTCTCTGTTACAGGAGGAATCAGCCCACTTAGTAAAATTTCTGTCTGCTTATGTACTAGGGACTTTGGTTTGCTCTGTGATTTTGCTGTGTTAGGTTGAAATTTTGGAATTCTGGGGTAGATCTAAAGGTATTTGTGGCCGAAACCGGTTTGGCTCAGTGGTAGAACGTCGGCCTTTGGACTGAAAGGTCCCGAGTTTGATTCTGGTCAAGGGCATGGACCTTGGCTGCGGCACATCTCCAGTAGGGGGCGTGCAAGAGGCAGCTGATCGATGTCTCTCTGTCATCGATGTTTCTGACTTTCTATCCCTCTCTCTTCCTCTCTGTAAAAAAATCAATAAAATATATTTTTTAAAAATTAAAAAAAAATAAAGGTATTTGTGGCTTTCTTGTCTGACTGGGACTTTTAGGGGCAGGATTCACAGCCCTGCAGAGCGGAGAGATGTCACGGGCCCTGCCCCCTGCCTGTGCTGAATTAAGGATCTTTTCTTTCAGGAGACCCTCTAGGCTTTTAGTAAAATTTCGCTGCACCCTTGTCATCCTCTGCCTTCTTTTCCAGGGCGACTGAGAGTCATTTTCCTCCACAGGCCGGACCCCCACCTCCGGGAGGGAGGGCTACTACAGTGACGGCCTGAGTTTTCCCTGAAACTCCCGCTGTTTCTATTTCTCCCCTGTGTAGGAACTGTCTTCCTCTAACTCACACGAGGAAATAATACAGGCCAGTGTTGTCTGGCTTGCTGGTTAACAGAAGACAGTGGGCCCTCGCATCTGTAAACGTGGCCGGGAATGAAGCTGGTCACATGCACTGAGAGGGTTCAGTACCTGTTGCTGCTAGCAGAGGGGTGCTGATACCCGCTTCCAGTGCACTCCCTTGGTAAAGGCCTGATCGCTGTGCTGCCACAGGGGCGGGTACACAGGCGGGGGCCTGGTACCCAACGCACTGCACAGGAGCGTGTTGTCCCCTGCAGGGCTCTTTCTAACTGCAGCTCTGGCTGGCTTGGACTGGCAGCTTACGGCAGGACCCTGTGACTAGTAAACAGGGTTAACAAAAGGACAAAGGAAAGGCGCTCTCCCCGGACCTGGGAGGGAGCCTTCAGGGCTTTGAGATTCTCCACGAGAGGAGGAGTCTGACTGAGGGACCGGCCGAGACCCCGTTGGGCTGGGAGGATCCGAGGCTGCATGTTGAACTGTAGACTGCAGTTTGCGAGGCAGAGGTCCAAGCCCAGCTGTAAAGGGGTTAAGCTACCTGCGTCCACGAAGCACCTCTCTCCCGCGCCAGAATACACTTTGGGGAATTGGACAGACTGTGTTTGTGGCTGAAAAGAGGAATCAGCCGCCACGCACTGCCCTGACAGTGGCCTACAGAAAACTGTGTAATAGACTTAGAACAGTGGTCAGCAAACTCATTAGTCAACAGAGCCAAATATCAACAGAACAACGATCGAAATTTCTTTTGAGAGTCCATTTTTTTCAAACTTAAACTTCTTCTAACGTCACTTCTTCAGAATAGACTCACCCAGGCCGTGGTATTTTGTGGAAAAGCCACACTCAAGGGGCCAAAGAGCCGCATGTGGCTTGTGAGCCGCGGTTTGCCGACCACTGACTTAGAAGATGCCTGAGTCTTCCCGGACATGGCTCCAGAGAGACAAGGATGTTGTGACTCTTGCTATTCTAACGGCCACAGTTCGTCTCTGCCGGGTCACAAGCCCACCTCCGTCTGTGCCCAGGCCTCGTCGTCCGTCTGACAGACAGCAAGGATCTCTTGGCTCTGAGAGAAACTTCTGACCCGTCTCAGCATGGAAGTAATTACAGAAGAGAATTTCAATGCCCATTTTCCCTGAAAGAACTCAGAGCCAGGATCCTTGAGGTAATATATTAGTTAATAAGACAGACTTGAGCAGAGCAAGGACGATGGGCCAACTGGCACTACCAGCTGTGTATTTGAGACAAGGGGCAGAGCCAAAGGGGTCCTCGCCCAGAGTCTTGGGCCTTGGAAAAGACCAGTGGCCCACTTGTCCAGGAGACTGGACCCTGTGGCATCCGGTGAGCCTGCTTGCCCCCGGATGGTGGCGGCCATGGCTGTGCAGTTGAGGCTTTGCTCAGGAGCACACGGGAGCGCTGGCTGGCAAATGCTCGAGTCACCCAGCTTCAGGCTCTTCCGCTCCCAGCCTCCTTCCTGATAATGACCCTGAAGAACCTCTGCCTAACGGTTTAGAGGTCAACGACTTTGTAAAGACAGCTCACCTGGGCCTCACGGACAGCCCGCTGGTACTGCTGGATGAGGTGCTATTCACGGACGGGAGCAGTTCCGTCCAGGGAGGAATCAGGTATGGGGGGGGGGGGTTCTTTGGACCGAACCATCTGCTCTCAAGCGCTCGCCCGCAGGACTTCAGCGCAGAAGGGCGAGTTGATTGCCCTTATTGAGGCAAGAGAAGGATCGGTGACAAGTTGTGCTGATGGCGGGTGTGCGATTGCACCAGCTCACGTGTGGAGGGCTGCTGCAGGGAAGGGGGGCTCCACAGAGGCAAGAGGGAACCAGGCCACAGACGAAGCGGCCGGGAAGGCTGCCCTGGAAACCAGTGGGGCCTCTATAGATCCTGGTGGGTAAAGGCTGAAATCCATAACGAATTTTTACTCGAGTTCTTACAGGCTTTACAGTCCACCCAGAGAGCAACCCAAAAGCATGTCCCAGACGTTCTGCTGTACTAACTTCTGACCCCGTCCATCCCTTCCAACCTGGTGAGTCTTTTTGGGTAAAGACCACCCAAGGACTGACTCCTACCTGGAGGGGACCACATACATCATCCTGACCACCCCCACAGCTCCCAAGATTGCAGGTCTGAACACCTGGATACCAGAAACATCCTGTGGTCGTGGCTGTTGCTCCACAAGGCTAAAAGAAGCTCATGGGCCAAAACAGGTTTGGCTCAGTGGATAGAGCATCGGCCTGCGGACTGAAGGGTCCCAGGTTCGATTCCGGTCAAGAGCATGTACCTTGGCTGCGGGCACATCCCCAGTAGGGGGCGTGCAAGAGGCAGCTGATCGATGTTTCTGACTTTCTATCCCTCTCCCTTCCTCTCTTTAAAAAAATCAATAAAATATTTTTTTAAAAAAAAAAAGAAGAAGAAGCTTGTGGGACAAGGAGGGTGGGGGAGAATGAGGAGGAAACTGGTCTTGTAAGGAGTGTCAGACCATAAAACCTGTGAACAATGTACTGCCCTGGGGTTTGGGGGAGGTCGTTGTTGCCGGCCCCAGGACAGATCATCAGATATGGCCTGGGGACCCCCAACACCTGGGGGCCTTCCTGTAAGCTCAAGAAAGGGGCGGAATCATATCTGCAAGACAGAGACCCGAGAAGGTTATAAAAAGTGAAGCCCCGGCCAAAACCGGTTTGGCTCAATGGTAGAACATCGGCCTTCGGACTAAAAGATTCCCGGGTTCGATTCCTTTCAAGGGCAAGTACCTTGGCTGTGGACACATCCCCAGTAGGGGGTGTGCAAGAGGCAGCTGATCGATGTTTCTGACTTTCTATCTCTCTCCCTTCCTCTCTGTAAAAAAAAAAATAAAAATTCAATAAAATATTTTTTTAAAGTGCGTATTTCTTCACTCTGATTTGGAAATTATTCCTGGAGTCCACTAGTGTTGATAAACGGGGTCCCTCCCTTTCCCTAGAAGCATATTTGGTATTCCTTTGGTCTTTTGTAATGCCGGTATAAGTCAGGGTCATTTGGGGGAAAATTACACCCGAGAGGAAGAATCCTCTGATCTGAATTTTTCTCCTTCTGTGAAATTCTCTGATTCATGCTCAGACCAAAGGACACGCCAGCAATAGCGACTTGTCTGCTCAGTATTGTACACTGGGCTTCTGGGAAACGGAATCTGATACTAACGTTTGTAAATAAATGTCTGTCATCCTTGCTAAAACTCTACAGCATGTCCCAAAATATATATTTTTTGCCAACCTGCCAAAAAAAGGCATCATTTTGATCGTTCACACTGGATAGTTATTGTTGTGTTGGTTGTCATTTTTTTATTTGACAACCTAAGGGAAAAGGCTCCATAGTCAGGTATCGCATGTTTAACATTTCTGCAACTGCCCTGTGGGTATCCACCATCCATCAGACATCCATGCACTACGATCCCGTGGACAAAACCATATCTGTACCTTCAGGCCTTCTTCAAAGCAACAGACCCCTGCGCTGGTGACCTGTGCGCCTGTGCATACGACTGGAGGGCCCGGCCTGCCTTTGGGCGCAGTTCTGGGGCTCCCCTCAGGATGGGGGCTCCCCTCAGGCTGCCATTCACTTAATGGCCCAGCAGTAGTGATTTGTCCCAAGGGTCCCAATTTGGTCTGTTTCTTGTCAGGTCTTTGCCCAGACTTATCTGGCACCCTCTGATACCCGCTCTGGGGTCACCCGTAGAGATAAATGAAACACGGGGCTCCATAATTTTTGTTTCCCTCCAAGAGCCCCGTGGCCAGCTTGTAGCAGTTCCCCATCTCACACCCTCCAGCCATCCCTCATGACACGGGGCTTCTGCAGGAAGGGTCTGACACTGTCAGGGTCCTGGGGAGGGTCTGCAGGCACCGCTAGCTGTCGGCCAAAGCCCTTCTGGTTCTGTTCCCGGACACTCCTCCCTGCCCTGGCTCTCTCCTCTCTGTATGCCCCGACTCCGCCCCCTCCCCCTGGTATGGCCAAGCAAAGTGGCTGCCAGTTTGATGCGCGTACTGGGGTCGGGTAGGGATGTTAGCTAGAACAGCAGGAGGCAGGGGTGAGTGCCACCAGAGGCTCCGGGAAACCAAGGAGATTCAGGTGACTCAGACGGGATTCATTTCCTCTCATTTCAGTTATTTGGGTTTCCTGAGGTGCTGTGACCCTGAGGGTCAGTAGGAATTTCTCCTTTTCTTTTGACCTTTAAATAAGTCACTTTTATTTTTACTTCCAAATATTTTATTCTGCTTTTCTTTAGAGGTTGTTATTATTATTATTATTATTATTATTATTGCTGGTGGATGGAAACTTCTAACACATAATCATATTTTAATGTTCAGGGACTGGGTCCACAAAGGGCACAAACTGGACAGATCGTATACAATGTGTCGCCCTGGCTGGGTGGCTCCATTGGCTGGAGCATCGTCCTGTACACATGGTTGTGGTTCAATTCCCAGTCGGGGCACAGGCCTAAGTGGTGCGTTTGATCCCCAGTCAGGGTGCAATGGATCAGGAGGCAACTGATGGATGGTTCTCTCTCTCTCTCTCTCTCTCTCTCTCTCTCTCTCTCTCTCTCTCTCACTTTTAAGGAATCAATGGTTTAACCATGGTACACATGATCAAGAAGAGAACAGAGATGTAAGTAGATGCAAACGCCAAGTCAGCCACTGTGCACGTTATTGATTGCACTCGGGAAGGGATTTGTCCCAGAAACGTCTGTGAGTCCCTCCCAAGAGAAAGAAGCAGCAGG